>JAYRBW010037726.1:0-11828 GCA_036023295.1 Invenusta paracnida | reverse complement strand
TAGAATCCCACTAACTGTTGTGCCCAAACAAACTTTTTGCGGGTACTCTTGTTATGGATAGAGACAAGACCACCCAGTCACTCAGCTGGCTAAAGATTTCAATGTGGATCGATGGACAATCCAGTGCCTACTCTCTACACACTGCAAAACAGACTATCAAGGACAGAGATAAGTCTGGACGTCCAAAATCCAGCACAGCAAGAGAGGACAGAGCCTTAATAAGAATGTCAAGTGCCAAGTTTGAGGAGACTCCACCATATGCTGAAGATTTGTACATTTTCTCCCATCTCTTGAGAAAAAGAAAATGGTCCTCTTCAAGACCCCCCCACTCATTTTCTCTCCCGTCCCTTGAGAATGTGAAACAGCCCTCTTCAGGACTACCACTCATTGATTGATACTCATGTAGTTCCTGATGCACTAATAATACATGCAGAAACTGAGAACTAGTTCAAAAACTGAAAATATAGAACTTTTTAGATGAAAATGTGAGAACAATAAGGTGTGGCGAAACTTTTGACCAGAAGTGTATGTTAAAAATTTCATAAAAATTACATCCAAACATTGGTTGCTATACAAAATCTAGGCCCCTAGCAACGATTACTAGGTAAAAATATCATTTTCTCATCTCTGGGACATATCCAACATACATATGTTCAAAATTTCATAAAATAGCTTAAAATTTAGGAAGTGTTATTGAGTCTCAAGAATAATTAGAAAAAAATCGTTTTTTGCACCTAAATATCTCATGTTCTATAATAGTTATAAAGATGAAAATTGGCAAGCTGATTAATTTTCTATGGCTCCACATGATAAAAGTTAAATCATTTCAAATTGTAGCTGTTCTTGTGGTATTCTAATATACCTTACTGTATGTAGGTTGCTCACATGAGCTAACAACCTACCATATATTTAGATAGTTATTCTTACACCTAAATTATATTCTTAACATTAAATAACCATAGCCATACATAGTATTTATTGCTTAATAAATTGATAATTAATATTTGTTTTCATTAATATAAATTATAATATGTAAAATAATAATTATGAACTATTTTAAATAATTTTATAAGATAATATATTGATCCAACTGAAGCTAATATTATTGAAACTGGGTATTCTCTTTACAAGTACTAAATATTCAATGAATATTGCATTCAATCATGATGCAAAAATAACATATGCCATGTTACATGTGGTATTTTCAAGGCCTCTTGTGACTTGTTTTGTTTATATATACTTTTTCATGACTCACAAGCAAGATGTGCTTATTTTAAAAATGTAAATAGACCAGTGTGTAGTGTGTACACTGATTTTTATTTAGTGATATTGCTGAAACATTGCCATTATACAAATTCAATGCTTTTGAGATAGGTTCTGTTTTCCACAGAAAAAAAACCCACCACATATACTAATCTTAATAATGTATTCTTCTAGATCAACATTTGTGTCATGAATAATAATCTGCAATAAATTCAGTTTCAGTATTATTATTATTATCCTTCTATTATATTAACCCCATGAAAACAAAAATGTTTTATAAAAAATATAATTTATTGTTCTTTTTATATACATGTTTGTGCATATATATGTATATATATATATACTTATACTTAGTAGAATTTTCCTATAACAACACTCCAAGGGACATAGCAAAAAGCATTGTTATAAATAAATTTGACTTTTTCCCTAAATAATATATTTTTTAACTGAACAGATAAAATGATTATGCTATAATATTATTGGTCATTTGTATGTATATTTCTTAAAAAGGAATGTATAAAATAAAACAAGTTTATTTTTCATAATAAAAGCCTATTGATCATAAAATAAGCACAGAGTGGGTATACACAAATAATACTCCCAGAAAAACATCAAATATCAATGTGTATAATTTGAATGTATTGAAGTATATTTTATAGTTAAGATAAAATGATCATAATTAATAAAGTGACTAGTGTAGTATATAGAATATATATTGTTTACTGAATAAGAATATAAAATAGGCTATAAGTATAATTAATGGGGCTATAAAAAAAATGTAAAGTATACAAAACAAGTGTTGATTGATTATTTCATATTATTAACTCTATAATTAATTTAATATGTCTTTCCTTTCAGCTCAATTATGGAATGTGATAATGTTGGTAGTAATGGTGATGGACCATCACATGGATCAGAAATGACTTCTAAGGATTATTATTTTGACTCCTATGCTCATTTCGGAATTCATGAGGTATATTTATCTTAATCTTTTATTTAAGTGGAAATTCTTTTTTGGAAAATGTCACATGTTAAAAAACAAATAGAATTTGAAAGTGAATAAGATAAAAACTATTTCAAAATTATATTTGAAAGACTATTTTGCTTTGACATTTCTTATCTCATTATCAAGATACATTAAATGAAGTACTAACACTAACACAAAAATAATATTTTTTACTGACTTTTGTCATATGTGCAGCTCCGTAATATTTTAGCTTTTATAGTTGAAATTTATTTAAAATTAAAATAGTTTTTTAAATAATTTATAACACTGTCTTCCTTTATTATTTGTATATATGAATTAGTCATATTTCAAAAATTACATAGTTATTTATAGGTAAATATTTCATGAAATTAATATTTTCATTATAATTCTTTAATTAATTTGCTCACTTACTTAATAAGAATTTTATTGCATTATTATTTTATAATATAATAAAATGGGTATTTATAGTATTTGATTTGTCAAACACTGGTAATCAGGAAACAATTAATTGTTATTATATTATAAAACTTACAATTAATATATTATTAAAAAATATTATAAAACTATACTTTCAACCACTTAATTTATGTGTTTAATATGATGTTAATTGTGAGCTATAAATAAATATAACATTTGTTCTATTTTATATAATATTTATCAGGTATTTTTTAAATTGAAAAATATATCTTATATAGTAATTATTGTTACAATTATTCATAATAATTAATATTAATTATTTTTCTTTAGGAAATGCTCAAAGATGAAGTCCGTACACTTACATATCGAAATGCAATGTATTATAACAAACACCTTCTTAAGGATAAAATAGTTCTTGATGTTGGCTGTGGTACAGGAATTCTCTCAATGTTCGCTGCAAAAGCTGGTGCTGCTAAAGTTATTGGTGTATGTTTAATTATAAATCTGTTCTGTTTATTGCTATAATATATTTTACTACCTTTGAGTAGTATTTTAATTTATATTACATTTTCTATGTCAGATTGAATGTTCTAACATCATTGATCAGGCGCAAGAAATTGTCAAAGCTAATGGATTGTCTGATAGTAAGTGTGACGCAAATTTCTCATGTTATATCATGGAACTGTATCGATTTCTTAACGATGCATACCTTTTGACTTTCTTTAACTTTAGAAATCATTTTAATAAAAGGGAAAGTGGAAGAAGTTTCCCTTCCTGATGGAATCGATAAGGTTGATATTATTGTTAGCGAATGGATGGGCTATTGTCTTTTCTATGAGTCCATGCTGAACACTGTTCTTTACGCTCGTGACAAGTGGCTAGTAAGTAAATTGCCTTAAATTATTGTCTCAATATTCCGTATAATTTATATTAGAAATTGGTGGCTTTACTTCACCTAGCAATAAACATTTTTGGTTTTTCCAGCGTGAAGGTGGCGCAATCTTTCCCGATCGTGCAACGTTGAATATTTGTGCGATTGAAGATCGCCAGTACAAGGATGACAAGATCAACTGTAAGTTCATTTATTTTTAATTAGTTAGTATTTGTCTGTTCATGTTGTATTTGTTCAATTTGATTAATGCTCTAAATTTAATATTTTAATGTATATTAATGCTTTTTATATAGAATTTTAGAGTTACAAGTCAATAATTTCCCTTATATTTTTCATTTAACATCTTGGTTTTTATCTGTATCTTGAAGGAAAACAACAATTCATTGTATTTCTAACACACAATTTTGCGAGATTTCTATATTTCGACTCTAAAAATATGCTTTTTAATAGCATTCAGTATATTTTCTTCTTATTTATTAATGATACTATTTGTTACAAATACAATACAATGAAATACAAAAAAATAATTGTAAGATTATATTTAAGAACAAAATACAATATATAATATTTCTATTAATCACGTTTCACTTAATGAGAAATTGAAATATTGTTGAACATTAATACATTCATAACTTTCAATACTCTAAGATTAAAAGTTACATGCGAGATAAGACAACACATTTTCATAATAATTAAATAGTTAAATAGTGCTGTGACAATGGATAATCAAATTAATTAAAGACTCGTAGCACTCGATGTTTATTGATTAAATGGATGGATTATACAGTATCGTTAGTTTAAGTTTGTTGGTTTGTTGATGCAGCATTGTTAGATATTAACAGGCAAGAAATTAAACATGCTTTATTTGGAAACTTGCTATTGATCTACCGTGAATAGGTTTTAATTGAATTATACTTTAGGATTACTCAGCTATAACTCTATTGGACTCCAAGGATAAACATTATCTATTAATTTAATTTAGAAATGCCCTTGCCTCAGTTGTTAATATTGCTATCGTTTTTAGGTAATTTTATTTTATTATTGAATTTATATTACTTACTTTTATTTAGCTGTGTATAGCTAATATATCTCAATGCTTGATTTTAAAGTAAAATGAACCGAATAACTACTACGTCAGTTTTTATGAATATAATCAAAAATAAGTGTATTTTAATTGATACACTTTCGGCCTTTACTTATTAAGCAATACTTACTATATTATAATAATACATGAAATTCATAATTTAAATATATTTTAAATATTTCTATGTACCTATACCATAGAGTAATTAAACACAGAGTGTTGACTCTTATTGATTTCATATACATCGCGCTGTAAATCGTCGTATATAAAAAATCGTTTTATTTTAATAAATTTTATGTAAATGGGTTACAAAAAAGTAGTATTAAATATTTTTATTAGATTAATTTTAAGATCAAATATATATTTTCAAACAATTTTTACATATCGTAAGTTGTTTGTAAATTGTAATTTATTGCCTATATGCCTAAAACTTTTGTACAATATAATTTTTTTAACTGCTGTCAGTTTTAAAACATTATTTTGCAAAAGCTTTCAGGTATCAACATAGTAGTATTGAACTGTATACAGACTCAATACGAGTGAAATCTCTGTATATAATTACTCTATGCTCTATACGGCTTTTGTTAAACTATGCAGTATAACACTAAAATCTTGAAATTTAAATTCACATAATGTTGATTTTATAATATGTTTTTGATATCACTGGGCAGTGATTTAAATTATTTATAGCGCAACATGTTTCGCTATAACAAACAGCATAATCAGGCAAACAGAATTTAAGATACTCTACATTCGTGTAGATACAAGATATAACTGGACATATACTAGTGAATAAAGATCAGAAATATGTTTTCACAGGGTAACGTTCGTATAGTTTCACAAATTCTGTTTGTTGCAGAAAAACATGCTGTCCTCTAAATTACTCTTTATTTACTTTACTTTATTTAGTTTATTTTTTTATATTAAATAATATTCCTGTTGACTCTTTATTTGTATATCGAATTATCCAATACTCCTTAAATTATATACAACTGCAAATGTGACTGCATGATATTTTCATAATATAAGGAAGACTCTTTATATACATTCGTGCATACTGTCATTTTTGTTTTGTTTGTAAAGTGGCATAATTATGTACCTTAATTTTGTCTTTGGCAAACAGGGTGGGATAATGTTTATGGCTTCAACATGAGCTGTATTCGCAAAGTGGCGATTACCGAGCCCCTGGTTGATGTAGTGGATCCAAACCAGATTGTAACCAACTCTTGCCTAGTCAAAGAGATCAATATGTACACGGTGACACTTGAGGATCTCAACTTTCAATCTGAGTTCACACTCTATTCGCGTCGGAATGACTATATTCACGCCTTCGTCACCTACTTTAACATTGAGTTTACCAGATGTCACAAAAAGACAGGATTTTCTACTGGTTAGTATTAATTTACTTCAAAATAATTCCGTTAATTTTTCGATGTTTTTTAAATACATTTATATTATACATTTTCGGCAGTGTACTTAATTGTATAACATATATTAAAGATTCACTAATATATGTTTTCATTATTTTAAATTATACGCATTTATTATCATTTTCACATTATAATTTTTAATCGTAATTTTCAAAAATTATGCATCTTTTTTTCTATATGTTTTTGCATAAATTAGTGTTGCAATTTTGTAATTTCTTTATGATATTTTATCAACAAGTACTATTTTATTGATTTTAGTTTGGCCACACTTTTGTATAGATGTTCTCTTGAAGTATTTTCGTTAGTCAGTCACTGCTATTTTATCTCATGTGGTGGTATCATATGACCATATTTTGGAACTTCCTTACTTTATATGTATACTGGTTTTATCTGGTTTAAATACTGATTTATATATATATATATATATATATATATAGGAATTAAATCTTACAGGACACACTATTCTAGTTACTTTTTATATTAAATATAGTAGCTATTTATGTTCTTTTAAGAAAAGCCCAAGCTTGTATGTTATTTTATGTGCTGCCTTACATATTATGTAGTTAAAAGGTCTTGATTTATCTAGCATCATCACTGGGACGCGTAGGGAATCCCCTACGCGTACCCCTTGCTAAGGGGCATACGTAGCAATCGCTAAGCAAGCCCCATTTTTGTACTGTGCATACTATTGTAATGAAATGTAGTTAATTATGTATGTTTCAAAGGATGAACATGCTATAAAAGCGCTACGCTGCACATATCTGTCTATTTCATATCTGTATTTGTCCTAGATTTTCTAATGGATAAGGTTATCGATTGCTATTTTTATCAATGCATAATATTAATACCTAAATATTTAAAACATCATATTATGTATACTATAGTGATTATGCGATAGAATACTTTCATCGAAATTATTATTACACCATTTCTGTAGTGCTATTAGAATATAGGTAATACGGTTAAGCTTACAAGATATCATTGGGTACCTTGTAATTATTTCCACCAGTCCGAATAATATAAATTTAATTATTATATATATTTAGGCAAGGAAGCCTCAACAATATATCTTTGATTTGTTCAGGCTTCCCTGATTTAGGCAATTACTTATATTTGATGCAAGCTTCATTAAACTTTACGTTTAACTCAGGATCGCCTCATCGCAGATTTACGGTTTATATATGTACAATTGTACACAACTACGCTATAGGCACCAAACGTAATATAAAGGTTTTTAGGTATAACTCATCAATTTATTAGATAGCCAACAAAATAAAATTTACAGCTTGTAGGCTAATAGCAATAGCGATTTCACTCATAAAATGGGTTAATAATTACTAGAACGAAAATTGGTTTAAATCAATGGAAATAACATGTATTTTTACCCCGGGTTAAACGGCCTCTTAGCATTTGATAAATGGAAAAGATATCCTAAAATTCTTGATATATTGGTTATTTTGACAGCTATTGCAAAATGTTTTTCACCGCAATGCTAGAATCTCCAAAAAAATACGGATAATGATTATGTTTCGATAAGATATATTCTTAAAAAGTAGTATTTTAAAAAAAAAAAAGCTTTTTTTGTATATCGCCCTTACCAAGTTACGTAGCACTGTGTAGACGAATGTATTGGAAGCAATCGATACTCCTGTTTTGTGTGACTTACTACTTAACACTTTATTTTATAATTTAAATCCTTTGAGGCCTTGCGTTTAATTTGCAAATATTAAATTTATTAATAAAATATTTAAAATATAAAAACAATTTAAGTTTAAGAGAATAAAAGTGCCTGTTGTGACTCTAACAAAATTTACATATGAAATGCAACTCGACTATTATATAACAGTAAATGCTATATTTCTTTGTAAAATAAATGAAACACAAATTGATTATGCATATACAAATATTTTCACCAATTCTTTTCCCAGTATTACATTTGGATAAAGTGACAATAAACAGTTGAAGGTTTACCTAAAAGAAAGCTATTTACTATATATATATTTATTATGGCAAAATGTATAAATTCTGATATTTTTTGTTTTGATCTAAAATTGAATTGCTTTACTGCAGTTTTTGAAAATATATTAAAGTTTCATCGGATCAGAGGGAGTGCTGTACATTAAATATTAAAGCAGTCAGTATTTTAAATATAAATACAATATTACTAACACTGAAATAAAATTATATTTTACAAAATTTGTACATTTTGCCACACTTTTATTCTGTCAAATTTTATTGTGTTTTTATTTTAAATATTTGATTAATAAATTTAGTATTTGGAAATGAAAAGCAATGTTGAATACTTTTAATACTATATATATATTCTTTCCAAAATTATTATAAGTAAGTCTATCCTGCATCTAAAATATGCTTTATAGTGTGAATATACTCATCTCAGAAAAAAAATTGATAAAAACTTAGTGTTCTACTATTATTTTATTTATTACAATTTCTACTCTGCTTATTATTCATAAAACATTTGCAAGTTTATAATGAAACAAATCAATCTTTTAAAGAACGCGTATAAATAAAGTATTTCTACAAATAGTCTTTCAAATTATATTATATTAAATATTAATACTTACATTTTTGCATAAATAAATACTACCAACGTTGATTAATAACATATTTCTCAATAGTTAATACAGAGGCAAATACACCTTCAAATCACTTCACTAAATTATACAATCAAGGAATAGGAGAACACGCTATCAATATATTATTTCTCAATGTTATGAGATCAAAATTATACATGATACAAGCATATTAACTTAAGACATTATTGAGATTTTAACAATAGAATTTTCTAAGGATTTTATTAATCAAGCCGTTTTCAAATAGCTGTCTAAGTAACCTAGTATCTCTATTATAGAATATTTATATAAGCCAAAAATGGCAAAAAGTGTGTTTACTCAACCCATAAAAGAAATGAAATATCCGTTAAATATGTTAGCTGTTTAGTTAAATATATTGGTCTTGTTCTAACTACTTAAAAAACTACATTAAAAGCATTTTGTCTAGAATATTTATAACTATAACGTCATTCAATTTTATGTATTATCATCAATTTAACTTTTGATATTTCTATTAATTTAGACATAAACGTATTATAATAGCAGGGATATGCTTAATAATAAAAAAACGTAGTTAGCTCAAGTCCAATATTATTAACTAAAGAGTTAACACATCTAACGGATATTTCTTTTATGGTTGAGATTACATACTTTTTGCCATTTTGGCCTGAAAACAATTTTTGCTGAATACATTATTAATAAACTATTAAGCATTTGATTATATATAATTGTAATATCCGTTTATATAGTTTTTATCATCTCTGGGACATTTCCAATATATATTCAAAATTTCATAAAAATTGCTTAAAGTTTAGGGGATGTTATTAGGTCTGAAGAAAAATTAGAATAATAAGTCAAGAATAATTACGAAAAAAATCGTTTTTTGCACCTAAATAATTCAGGTAATATAATAGTTATGAAGATGAAAGTTGTCAAGCTGATTAATTTTCTGCGGCGCTACACCAGCGTGTTTTTTTTAAGGTTTTTATTGCACTGGCAACCCATCACCCCGCAGTGATATTAAAAAAAGATATCTAGGTAGAAAAGGGGTATAACTTGACTAACACCCCCAGATGCCTTAACTGCGTTACACGATAAAAATGAAATCATTTCAAAATATAAATTAGTTTTTAAATGGTAGCTGTTTAAAAATGGCCGTTCTTGTGGTATTCTAATATACCTTACTGTACGTAGGTTGCTCTTACAAGCTAAAAACCTATGAATATAAACATTATATAATATAAACAAATATGTATGGTACCATATTATGGTACCATACATATTTGTTTTACTGTGTATATATTGATTAATTTCTATGATATGTACATTTAAAAAATCATAAATTTTACAAAGTTGTTCAGAAATTAATAACATAAAAAATCTGACAAAAACTTAACAAATAGATTCAGCGATGTTGCTGTCCTTGCAAAAATTTTAATAATTCGATATTCCATTTTATTGACCAACACCAATTCAATCTGCTTTTAGGACCCGACGATCGGCGTCATACTCACTGGAAGCAAACTGTGTTCTACTTAAATCCCGTAAATGATGACAGTTTAACGGTGAAGCAAGGTGAGGAGATCAGTGGTGTGTTCTCCATGAAACCAAACCTGAGAAACAACGTGAGTTTATCTCGTTTGCCAAACATTTATGTTTTCTAATATGTACAGTTTAAATTACACCAACTTAGTTAACTCTTCTGAATCCTAAAGTTTCTGAGATTATTTAATACGTATCTTTGTTTACGACCTTCTTTGATTTTCGTACCAAACATTTGTGACTAGTTTTTAAATATGTGCCAAAATGAATCAGAATCAACTTTTTTAAATTTCCCACACATATATGGAAAAAATAATTAATTAACACTAATTGCTATTTTTGCTAGTATAACAAGGCTAGTATCACAATTGAAGGAGAGATCCCTCTGTTGATTTCTTCCATCAACGCTGTCTCTAGTCAGTTATTATAAATGAATATCTATGAATACGTCTATTGGTACCTACATTGTACTATAATTCAGTTAAGTCTCTACAAATGTCTACTCTTTTTGTAATAAATTGTTATCTGCGTTATGTTAACCTACCTGCGTTTTTTGTTCATATTGAGCCGCACCAACACTGATATGCAAAACGTCAACATTTTTGCGCTACGCGCACCTTTATGCTCGGCTTTCGCCTCGTCATGGGGCCCCCAACTCCGTGGGGATACTGTCCCGCTTTTCTATACCATTAGTTTGGCAGGTCTGGTTATAGCAGGGACAACTAGAAAGGAATAACAAAAATAAATGATCTTGTCACTTCTGTCACTGTCACTTTTGTCCATCTGTCGTCCTTAAATCTTGACCAGTTCATGTGTAGTTTCTTCTTGGTGGTTATTATCGTGATGCCGAACATAATGCATTCCATCTTCTGTTGAACTACAGGGACGTCTGTGATGGCGGTGCGATAGGTCTATGTTTCGCTGTCATGTGTGACTGATATGTCGTATTCGTAGATTTTCCTTTTGCTTTTCATGATCGATTTAGATCTTTTTCCACTTTTTTAAAGGTTACCCAAAGAGAGCTATTCTTCTCTTGATTTCCGTGAGAAAATAACTTTCTGATGTAAACATTTATGGTCTTGCCATTTACAGTGAATAGTACTGATTTGACGTGTCTGTTAAACACGACCTTGGTTTTCTCAAGATCAGGCCTCAAAGACCTATTTTTCCTATGTTTTATAACTTACCTATTTTTAAACAATACCTCTTATTTTTAAGCTAAAATTCCTATTTTTCCAAAAAAATTAATCAAACTTTTTTTTGCTATTTAAAAATATTTTGCTGCTGCGCGGCAATAACACCACTAAAATTTTGCTTTGCCATAAACACCCAGGAGGTTATGGGCCTTACAAAAAGGCTTCCTCCGTAGACACGCTAGACCATTCTCATGCCTGCATCATGCACTGTAAAATATACAATAAAAATTTTCGAATAGATAATTGTTGTAAATGACAAGTCAAGCAACATTCCACCAAATCTGAGCACAAAGACAAAGAAGCTATTGTAAAAGGCCTATCGTCTAACTTTTAAAACATCTGCAGCACTTCAACTTGACAAAAGGCACATACCTTTAACTCCGAAACAAAATGTTCAAAAGGCAGAGACTATCCAAGCTCTTCATGTTGTTGAGGCTAATTTA
>JAYRBW010037715.1:0-11829 GCA_036023295.1 Invenusta paracnida | reverse complement strand
GATTTTCGAAAAATTTCGAAACGGGAAATTTTCAAGGGCCCCTGGGGTGGCCTTGGGGGTGTCAGATCAAAAAAAAAATTGTTCATAAAGTCCGCAAGAAAATTTTAGACACTGATTCCAAATTTCAGCCAAATCGGGCCTGTTGTTTTCGAACAGTTGGCGATATGGGCTAGGGGGGGGGGGTAGTTACCCCCCCCTCGGTCTATGAAAGGTTAATATTCCTTTCATTTGTAGAATATTTGCAAAAATATATAAACTCAAGTAAATGCAATCCATACATGACACAAAATACTGATATAATTCTGCAGTAAAAATAGTGAGTAAAAATAATATAGGATAATATGATGATAATTAATATTATAAATATTACATTAATAATGAACTTAAAAAACAAATAAATTAATGAAAAATATAGCTATCTAATAGTGTATGTAGTATAAATGTTGTACAAGCAATATGGTATCAATAACAATGACGATAATATAATTAACATAAAATAAGTTTTCATGATTGTGTGATGAACGCGAGTCTAAAAGTGAAGCAGAAGATCAACAGAAAGAAACTAAGAAATAGTCTTTTTAGTCTGTTACACTAGAATGCCAAAAATCTAACACCCAATGGATTTCGAGCGACTGAAACTCTACGAAGGCTATTAGCCAATAGGAAGGCAGAATCTATTGAACCGAAGGTGACGTAGGCGTGACCAAGTGGGCGTTTGTCAGCGCCACGTGGCACAACCGGCGGTGATTGGCTTAAGTCCGAATCTGCGGTTGTTATGGCAGTGGCGTTTTTTATATGGTCAGTAAGAGCTGCATTGAGGGCAGCAGTTGATGTCCTCGGGAGGTTGTAGAATAGCAGAGAGGCTCCAGCACAGGACTTAGGCACGGGAACTGTTTAAAATAAATTGGTTAAAAAGGGAAATTTAATATGAGATTAGTCACCTCAAGTAATCTAGGCATCTTCAAGAACATTTTTTTCTCATTCATGTGACTAAAAGATGAATCTATTAATGCGCCTTGGTTTTTCAGATATTCTTTCTTTTATTACTCCAATATTTTTAATTTTACAACAATATAACTTATTGCACATCATGATGTTTTACTGATCGGTAAAGTCATATTACCCGTATGATAATTATTAATATAAGGATATTTTGACAAGAAAAATCACTTTTAATATGATCGGTAATTATATATTAACATAATTTAATTTATTTCGATTCATCTATAATATTGTATTAAGTCAAATTTTATAAGTAATAGACTACATATTATACTAAATGCAGTGTCCACTTTATATTGACAAAAAAACCGAGTGTATAAAGAAACTTTATTATGTAAATTGAGAAACACTAAAATATGATCAGATAGACATACTAGTAATAGGTATACTTTCAAACATGGGCTAAATTATATGTACAAAAACTAGTTAATGAATTCTACTCTACAGAATTTGACTTTTTTTAGTTATATTTGACAAAATAGTGAGTATTAAAAAATCGAGTATACAAAGACTGTAAATGAATTAAATTAAATTATTTAAACAAATACGATTTTTATCGTATTAGGGACTATTTATAAAGGTAATGTACTACTTTTTATCCGCCAACCCAATGAAACCAAAAATCCACTATTAAAAAGCTAAAGGTTGCTATGACTTCATAATATGTATATGGCGTAACTGACCAATAGGCGAAGAGGAATCCTTTCCACTGGTTGCCGATTTCATGTGATAACGCAGACATCGATGAGGGAACTTTCGAGCCAAAACCGACTTTATTCGGTCAAAGACAGGACGACAGTCCCTTTGATCAAGCCCACCGTAGACAACGAGGCGTCTGTTATGAAGGTTGACAAAAATGAGTAAAGTATTGTGTTATACGTGCGTACTACTGTAATACATCAATACTGTATTTTCCGGAACAGTATAGCCTTTCAATTAGTAGCAGTAGGTCTCTCAAGTCTACACAATTAATTACTTTTTTATTAGTTTTCTTGTTTAAATTTAAACACAATTTACAACATTTAAAAAGTGATTTATATATTGAAAATCATAAACGCAGAAACAAAAATCACACATTAGTAATGCATACAATGTATATTACACGACAAGCAAAATCAATAATCCACGGGATAAGATTGAAATAATTTTTTTAATTAACTAATATAGAAATCCTTAAACAAACAATGGACTGGTTTATCTAAAATGATACAAAGTTGTAATAAGCAATAAATGGTAGAACATAAGTTCCATGGTCTCTTACTTTAATGCCTATAAAAATAGTAGCAGGTATACGCCGAAAACATTTAGAATTATATAAGTATATTTTAAAATTGCCAATAATTGTATTACTTAAAGTGTACCTTGTAGAATTTACAGAACCCACTACAGTCAAATACCACTTTAATTAGTTGATTTTATTGGATGAATATTTAATAGTATGTATAAATAGAAATCATGCAACTATACTCATAGATAACAAATTAAAGATAATATATGTATAGCATGCATGATATATTATAGTAAAGAGCTATTTGCCGAGTAAAACAAAGAAGCTTTTAATTGTAGTTTATTGTAGACCAAACTATAAACTATTAAAACAAAATTAATCCCCCGAAAGTGAAATTTGTAGCTGTATTAAGACAATTTTTACACATCACCTTTTAAGAAAACCACTGCAGTTACTTTTTTATGTTTTCTATTGTAGCTTAAATTTTGAGCTGTTAAGTCATCACAGAAATTTTTTACAAAATCTCAATTTCTAAAAATTCCCAAATTTACACTATTATAATTTCTAGTGTATATTTTATGTTGGCACACGAAAACGTACCTAACTACAAGAAAAACATGATTTCATCGGAAATTATATGATTTCAAATCCCATTATCGCAGTTGTCAGAAATTGAAAATTAAAACAAATTTAAATCTGGCATCATAATATTATTTTTAAAAAATGGCTAGCATTTAGTTCACTTACTGTGTTTTCGCCGAGTCCTCAAGTATGACGCAGTACGGGTTTTTCTGTGGATCAATACGTGCCTCGTGACACAGGGGGAACATCTGCTTATCAGTGGCCGATAAAGGCAGTCCGCCCACCTCAATGGACCACACATGCTGCTGGTAACCAATCATAGTTGACCTACTGCTACTTCCAACATCACTTGGGCAACAACTACTATTAGTACTGCTAGTGGCGTCAATGTCAACGTCATCGTTAATATCGAGAGAAGCATGTGGTCGTTTCATATTCTCAGACTCCGTAGTGATGGTCTGTTTTCGCTTTCGTGGCAGCGATAGTGGCGGTGGAAGAATGCATTTTGGTGAAGATGATGCGGTTGTATTCATAGAATTTCCGAGAATTCGACGATCAAACTACCAAGGAGAAGGTCGAGAAAAAATCAGGGGGGCTTATTTATGTAAAACTGTTGTTTTGTTCAACAAACCCGCATATAAAATGTGTTTTTATGCTCTTGTGACGACCATAAGGATAAACAATAACAATTCTATGTACCAAAATCTAAAGGAACTACAATTAAAGATGGGTGTTTTTTACAGTTGAAAATTAATCAATTTAATTATTCTAAAGCAAAATCAGTACATCATTAGCAAACAGCCCTTACCTTCACATTCTCAGATGGCACAGCCGGGGCAAGAAATGGTGTTGAACTCTCAACGAAGGAGAACTGTGGCCCGGCATCGCCAGAAGATTGGAGTGGTGGTCTGTTCTCAGTATACTCCCCATCCGAAGAGTCCACAACAATAATCTCTACATGGTCATCATCCGCCTCTTCGCCTTCCTCCACCCCCATTCTCCAGTCTTCCATTTCTTCCTTCTTCTCTTGTTTCAACACCGACGACAGGTTCAGCTTCTTCTCATCCATCTCCTCTTTGCCTTCCACGTTTAACACCTGATCGATATCGACAATGCTGATATTGAAGGAGTAGTGTTGAGGAAGCTGGATAAAACTAGAGTTATTAGCCGACTTTGTGTATGGTGATGTGTGAATCATCGACTCTGCTGGAGATAGTTTCACTTCGGAGACAAAGTGATGCCCAGGCTGAGTAAGTTCTAATTCTGCGCATTCGAGAGACCAAACAGACGAGACTATAATAATTATTAATTTAAAATCGATAGATAAGAAGGAAAATAATTACGTAGTATTCTATATGAAAATAAAAATATTTTTTAAAAAGTTGCTATGATTTCCATGAATTAGCGGTAAAATTCTTAGAAACCTGGAAAATCAGAAGACGAAAAATTGAAGAATAAAAATGTTATAGAAATATCGGTGAAATACCAAAACGCTATGGTTGAGATTGCTTGAAATACAGTACTATTAAAAAACTTTACTATTATCTAACAAAAATATGCGCAAAATTATCAAAATCTAGCAGCTGGTTAATAATCGTATTAATAGTTCGTTCTTCATCAATGAGATGAAAAGAAACTATTTCAGATTGAAACAAGATCAGGTTTATTACCAGAAAAGGTATCTCGTTTTGTCCTTTTAACAATTGTCTCTTCCTGATCTGCCGTAGTTGCTGAGTCTGTGACATCATCAATTCCACTATCGATCGCGGAGGTGAATAACGACTGACAACTGGAAACATCCTTGATGACCAAACTGCTAGACGAGGCAATAGGGCCTCTGCTGGGATTTCTTCGTATTACAACATCGCCAAACCAGAGAGACTCGGCAAACAAGGGAAATGACAGACCCTCGGCTTCGTAGCTTCGAAGTTCAGCAAGAGCTTTAGCAATCATGTCTTTGTTACTATTGATCAGTTGGACAAACGCACACCTGATGACAAGAAAAATCATTGTATAAAAGATCTGTGACGCTTAAATTGCTTGATTGGGAGTTTAAAAACACGAATTAAAGATACATTCGCATAGATAAAATTAGATCAAACTAACATTCAAAATGTAGTAATTAAAGAAAAAAATACCAATATTATATCTAAATAGTACTATATAGAATTACATAGTAATATTAGCTCATATAAATACAATTTAGCAATTGCTTTTCTTCACAAATATTGAAGCTTTTGTTAAAAAAGCTGGTCCGAGAAAAAGGTATATGTTTGAATGTGTGAATAAAAATACATTTAAAGCAAAAGATACTAAACTTTTGAGTTACGTAAATACTTGTCTCAGTATTTGAAATAACAGCAATTTTGAAAGTCAGCTTCACGATAAATTAGAATAGAATGGAATCCTCTCAAATAAATATTTAAATAACAATAATTATATTTACATAATACCGTAACACGCAGATATTTAATAACATGAATACCAGGGTTTTTGAATCATAAACAGGGCTGTCATCATTGAAATCTAATATTTTTTCTAGTTTTCGATCACTTGAACTAAGCTTGATTGGTACATTACCAGTTTTCCTTCGATCAATTTTCAGTCTCATTTTCATATTGCTTATTTTGTATTTTTCCAATTTCCATCGTTTTCCTTCTCTTGTTCTTCTAGTATTAATTAATCAAAATAAAATAATGAATAGTTAATCACAATTTAATTTAATTTTTAGAAGAAAAAAATATCTTTTTAGTAAAAGCTTTTACTCTGAACAAAAGGAATTGTTAAAAGCAAATTAATGTTCATACATTTTTAGAAAAGCTTTTCTTCAACTCTTTTACTCATAAGAAAACGTTTACTCATTAATTTTACACCGAGCAATTACTCGGTTTTATTAATATGAACTATTATCATTTGATAATGACATTGGTAACATAGTTTATATAACAAGATAATTATTATATCATTATCAATAATAATAATAACACAATTTTGAGTGGCCTATTAAAAACCGGACTCCAATAATATTGTTAATTATTGTAAATTTAATTATATAATATAGTAAATCGGTATAGAAAAGCAACTTATATAATCCATAAAGTATGTAACCTAAATGATCAATATATTATGTATAGTATACGTTCAATAAATGTTCGTTGCATCCAATATAGAATTTTATACGACTTTTACTATTTGAAAATAAAACTAAAAATTACTTATAAAAATTGTAAAAATTAAATAATCAAATTATTTCTATATTAATAGATATGCTACTCAAAAAATTAGAAGTAATCATATCAATAATTATAATGATATTTTTATTAAAACAATATCAAATAACTTTCACCCGTATTTGACAATTAGCGAAAAAACAACTAAAATAGAATATTATAGTTCATAATATAGCAGGAAATAAAGATATCCAAGGAAATCAATCTAATAAATCACAATTATATGTAGCACAATAATTAATTATGCGCTGTTTATACTAAAAGGTGAACCCTTATAAATATAGGGACATCCGAACTCACCGACTGGAACGCTTGGTTTTCATAACGACAATCTGACCAATCGGATAAGAAAACAAAGCGTCGTTAATAGCGAGAGTTGATTGGTTTTCTGGCAGATTGTATACAAAGATGAAATCGCTCTGGTGAATTGTCTGTATATAGGTGATAATAAATATAATATAGTAATAATATTAAATTAGCAATAAACTATACACATATTATATCTTTAAAATATTCCAAGTAAATAGGAGAGCACAAATTAACTACTGAAGTGTCTCTAATGCTAACAGTGTGTTTTTATCCAGACAGTCAACCAGTTTATATTAGTAAATATTACCAGATACTGTAGTGCAATTTTAATCGCACAATAATAATTTTATTAGCACTGGCAAAAATAAATAGTCCGTACACATAAAATAATTAGTGCTTCTTATACCAAGTAAATGTATTTTAAAAATCACCTATAGTACACGCATTTGTATAATAAAATTAGTTATTTAAACAGTATTATTACAGGTTAAATAATGTAATTTAACATTTGAATATGATGCTTGTTACACGGTTCCGATACAATAAATAATAATTATTTTTATTATATTCAATAACAATCTTGGTTTATTATGATATATTTCATAACTTGTATTTATTTTTGCTTCTTTTAATTCTGTTTGAACGTAAGTTCAACGTAGTATTTCATTAATAGTCTTCATCGGTAACAATTACATAATTATTATGTCATAATGAGAATATTTAACTCAATTTGTTAGAAAAATAATACATAAATAAAAGTTTAGATTCGTGTAAGGTTGAAATGTCATTTGAAAAATATTTGTGATTTTTCACATGGAGAGACTCTGAATAAATCTCCATATGTTATAGGTATTTAAGTATTTTAAAAAGTGGCAATTGTTTCAGAACAAACTGTTTTTAAGTATGAAAAATTAATAAAGGATATTATTACAAAATTGCTGAAATAATTATAGAAACTAAGAGAATGTACAATAAAAATAAATAATCCTATTTTTATCATATATTGTATGTTATAAATTAAATATTCTTCAACAATTTCTGGATTATAATTTATATATTGCCTAGTTTATATTATATAAATATAAATATAACATAATACCGCTAACACTATAAACAATTATTAAAACAAACTTTTTCTATGGTATTTTTAACAAATTACAAGTCCCAAATAAAACAGTAGACGTACAATTGAATAGAATTTTCCATATTTATCACGTAATCAATATCCAGGTAGTTTCTTTAATGAAACTGAACACTCGTCAAATTGTAAAATCGTCTCGTGAAATCTAGGATTTCCCTTCAAATCGTAGTTTCGTATTTTACAGGCATGAGAATGGTCTAGCGTGTTTACAGAGGAAGCATTTTTGTAAGCTCCCAAACCTCCTGGGTGTTTATGGCGAGGCGAGAAGCCAAGCCTCTAATCTAAAATGTTTAGCTTTTAAAAGCTTATAATACATCTAAAGACAATTAAATTAATCATATTATTGTTAATCTACAATAAAAAATATAAAGATAGACTTAAAGATAAACTCTTATTAAATAAAAATAGACTAGGGCCCTTGAGTTAGAAAAAATAATAGGGCCCTCTACAAAATAAATTTCATTATGGGCCCTTTTACACAAATAAAGATAGACTAAGGCCCTTGAGTTAGAATATAGAATAGGGCCCTTTACAAAATAAATTTCATTATGGGCCCTTTTATACAAATTAAGATAGACTAGGGCCCTCTACAAAATAAATTTCATTATGGGCCTGATATAACTTTACAACAGTTTTGAAATAATAACAACAACAAAATTTAATGACCAAAACTATTTCCACGGAGGATTTCCTTCAAACGGAGGACAATTCTCATGCCTGATTTTATCAAAAGCAATTAATCGTAAAATAGTAACTTGAAATCAGATTCTATGAAACTCTACAAAACCTAAAAGTAACATCTACTTTAAAACTATAGCGTAAAATACAATATATATATATATATAATGTCATCTGATTTGTTATTAAAATGTAAAAGATACTAGCATAGAAATCAAACTCACATTATGCATTCCATTTGAATTTCCTATTTGTGGAGACCCTTCCGCACATATAAACACCTCTTTCACCGTAAGAACCGAGGATTTCTGGCTTAGGCGGTATAGGCCGCGTTTCCAGGTCTCCAGACTACAACTGGCGCTATCCACATGAAGGAGCCCAAACCTACACGAGTGAGAAATGGGTGACTCAGCTAAGAATTATTAAATAATACTATTAACGTAAGAATAATACTCAGGAAGTTTCAATTATATCCAATGAGCTTAAATATTACGATAATTAATTATATTTGAACAATACAATAAATTCATTTTGTAAGAATGAATAGTTAAGTAACAACAGATTAGTCAATAACGCAGGCTACAATCTAAAATGTTTCGAATATTAATTATTTAAAAATATCAGAAATAGTTGCAAATTGGACTTTTTAACACCTAATTAATTTGATACAATGGTGCAGTGGCAAGCATGTCTGACTGCTAAACCGGCGACCCAAGTTCAAATCCCAGCTCGTTTAACGATTTAAAAAACAATCAGCGTCTCTTCCACTCGTATGATGACCTGCAATGGGGCACTAAAGGTAGAGTCCACTTTAGTAGTATACAATTTACGTCCCCCAACCCATCTTTCCTTTTTTTAAATGCAGTTTTGAGCCATTTTAGATTTTATTTTGAAAAAAGAACCCTTACAGAGTACTGTTTTAAGTATTTAAAACAGCAATTTACAATTAAAACTGAAATGTTTTCTTCGATAATATAATAATATATCATTGACGAAAAATTTGTGTTAAAAAAGCAATACGTTTTTTTTATATTATTTCACTAATTTTCGAATATGTTGAAAATATAAATCAAATAGGTAGTTTAAACCATATTTTGACAAACAATTAATGCAAATATAATTTATAGTTTGTATTACCTGACTCCTTTGACTACAGATGAAAGGAACAGAATTATAAATACTGTTATAAACACAGTTTCTCACCGATGACTATCCGGCGTCTTATCAAGATTAGCAAAGCTCCTGACGATACCAGTGACTGGCAGACCAAGATCCCACAGAAGCATCGCCTCTCGAGATCCTGCGCCGCTTTCCTGGAACCATAGGAAGGGGCACTTCGTCAGGTCAAGCATATCGATTTGGCTACTGTCGTCAGATGTCGCGGTGAGATTTGTTTCTGTGATTGGTGTGATTGGGAGACTTAAAAGAAGAAACGGGAGAGGTACAATTAAAATTTGAACATTTTAATACACAACAATACGTCAAATATTTCTCAAAGTAAGTGCTTAGAATTCTAGCAATACCCTAAAAATAATTCATTAAGCATAACATGTCCTAATATTGTATCATTGTATTAGTACCATATATTCATTTAAATAAAATATATGGACTGCCAAAATTAACAGAGACAACATTTTTATTTTTCTAATTTATAAACTGTACCCGTTTTTTTCTGAATTAAAGTCATTGTTAAATTGAATAAATTCTATTAGACTACCATACAAAAATATATATCAACCTTGTATTACATCATCAAAATTGAATCAGAATTTATTGTCATCATAACACAAAGTAGCATCATAATTGCCTAAAATAACCAGTCTACTATATTGTAAGAGACGATCAGTTAGCATTTAAAGCAAGTTTCTACACTATCCTGGCCTATAATATATAGTATAAACACTACTATATTGTAAGAGACGATCAGTTAGCATAAGCAAGTTTCTACACCATCCTGGCCTATAATATATTGTAAGAGACGATCAGTTAGCATTTAAAGTAAGTTTCTAGATCATCCTGGCCTATAATAAATAGTATAAACACTCTACTATATTGTAAGAGACGAACAGTTAACATAAGCAAGTTTCTACACCTGGGCAAAAAACTGGCATAGGAAAGAAATGAGAAACAGATATGATAAAAACCAAATAACAAATTAAGCAAAACGGCAAGACGGAGTTATGTTATTATGATTGTTTCATTTTAAAATGTAACCACATGAGATGAGCACTGGTCATTGAAGCATATTATTGGAATTGAGCAGTAGAGATGTGGAGCAGTGGAGATGAAGCAGATCATTGGTTGAAGATGAGCCAAGGGCCGGATAATCAAGGCACTGTTCACTGAAAATAATATCAATCAGGCTGGTCAACTGGATTAGAAACCAGTGATCAAAGTTTCTTTCCATCGACCATAGTCTCGAAAATTTTGTCCAGAGCACTCACTTCCGAAACCCACGTGAAACTGAAAGAGTGCTCTCTGAATAGAATAATTAATGGCAAATAACTTGAGCCTTCTTCGAGGCTAATCTAAACTGACGCGTCATATGTGGGATGCAGTAGCTTAAATGAGGTCAATAAAAAAGGTCAAAAGTTCCATTCTAGCTGATTTCCTCCACAACCTTATCTTTTTAATTCCCCAACGTTGTCAATAAATGATCTAAACCCACGGAGGCGCCAGACTATGCCCCTTCACCAATTAGACACACTACAACCATACTTGAGAACGCAAAAATAATTCTCTTCGGGGTTACGGCACTTTGACTGGTCCCATTTCATTGTTTAAAAATGCAAGTAAACAGATAGTATTGAAAGGCTTCTGTAAAAAATAAATTAAAAACAATCTTGTATTGGTCAATTTCTGGCATCCATGTATATTCAACCAGATCGGCAATCTAAGAAATAGCTATAGAAAGCTTTAAATCTCGACATACATATATGTATATAATACTTTACACTGTATTGTGGTAGTCCGTCTGCTGTTGATAAAATCTTCGAAAGCGCTTCAATTTTATCTCCTTTTTCTACTCAATGCAACTCATCTTGGACTGAAGTTATGTGTGACGAATTCGCGTGTTTTAAACTACCAAATTAGTCAGACTCACTTGTAAATATCAACAAGATCCTCCTCCAGTGGTCCTGCTTCTTCACGCGAGTCGCCATATTCACCACCATCAAGCTGACTCGTGTTCTTCTCTCTTTGAAGCTCACTGGACGTCGCGTCCGAACACAACCACAACTCGTCCACCTCCACAGCTAGCGTCATGGCAACACTATAGTACTCGTATTCATAGTAAGAAGCCGCAGTTGATGGGGGTATTTGAAGGAGAGGGCACGAGAGAATGTACGCAGTAAGAAGACGAATTTGTCCCGCTGTAAGGTTACCCACGGATACGACACCGTTAACACTGGAAATAAAATTTAAAAAATGAGCTTTTGTGAAAGTTATAATAAACCTAAAAAGCTATGAATAATAATATTATGCTAACTTTTCGATTGGAATCGAAAAATTAAGAAAAATGCAAAATTAGTCCTGCGGTCAGACAGAAAAGTGGGATTTGGCGTACTCCTAAAGTTTTTTTGTACTTTCTATATCAGAAATTCGTGCTGATTCCGAATCCGGTTGATGACACCTTGTCACCCTTGAGAAATTTTCACAAA
>JAYRBW010037704.1:0-11830 GCA_036023295.1 Invenusta paracnida | reverse complement strand
TATAAGCCCCCCCCTGACTTTGAGGGGCAAAAATTAGGTTCACAGGGGGGGCTTATACGTGGAGAAATACGGTATTTCATATTTGAATATATACATTTTCTAATTTAAGATGTTTAATACAATGTTTTAAATAATTTTAAGTTGTACAAATACTAATAGAAAGCATATATATTTCCTACTTTGAAACTGTAAATGAAATGTTTTTCTATCCTATTACTATAGAATCATGATTCATATTCACATTGTATATTTGTCTATATTATTATTTCTATAACATTATGTTGAAATTTGACACCTTATATTATACAAGTTTTTTTAGATGTTGGTTAAAAAAATGTAAATGATTTTAAATAGTTAAAATGAAAAATAATTTTAAAATTATATATAAATTATTTTAAAGAGTTGCCAGCACTATTATAGCCATACTCATAGGTCTGAATAGCAATGCCAACAGTCATTATTTAATATAATTTTTAACTGTTATAATTTTGTTTTCTAAAATATTCATGTTTATTATTATTTATAATATTGATATTAGTTTTAAAAATTTAAATAATAAATTTGTCAATAAATATGCCTCTGAATTACTAACACTTACAATAACCATTTAGCAGTGCCAAAGACACAGTAAATGAGTGCCTTTAATCTTACTTCTAAATTTAATGTTTTATATATAGATTTATTAATAATAAAGTGTTACTTAGTTCCTTGTAGACATTTAGTAATTAATTAGTTCAAATTGTCCCCATAGGCATTAGACATGATTTGACAAAATTCAAACAAAGTGGTTATTTGTCTATCAATCATAATACTTGGTCAAATATGAATATAATTAATTCAAGGCCATTGTTATTGGTAGGCATGTGTCCTCACCATTAAATATTATTGGTACATATTGTTCATTTTATTATATGCGAGAAGTAACTGGAGACTGCCTACCAGTGGTTTATATATGAAATATAGGGTTACTGGATGTTATAGATACTAATTTAGGGTTACTGAGATGTTAATATGGTCAACTTATACCATACATATCAATAGAAGCTTTCATGCTATTAGTACATATATATTAATAATATTCAATACTATTAAAAACCATTGAATAATTATTATATATTAGTATATATTAATAGACACTTTCTTAATTTAATCTCTATTAAAAAAATTTAGATACAAATAGTAAAATATATTATATTAAGATATTAGGACTTTAGGAATATTATTTCATTTTTTATTCTATATTAAATAAGTTATTTTATATATTAAAAATGAAATATATATATATTGAATGAATAAAGAATAAAATCTAATTCCAAGTATTATTAATTCATTAAGTTATTGTTTAGAAGAATAAAATTGAAATTTTATAATATCACTATAAGAGATAAAGGGTGAAAACATCCAGTATATGTTATATTATAAAGGTAGAGACTGTCAGTAGGTGGTCGTCAGTTTTTCTTACCTATTATAAATAAACTTAGTCATCTACAATATAATAAGATATTAATAAGTTTATTAATTAATTTTTTTATACTTATTAATTTGGTAAAACTTATGAAATCCATTTGAAAAAAAAGATTTTATGTTTGCTAAACAAGAACTTCATCTATTTATTTATTGTTTTCATTTAAATTTCTCATAATACAGTTTAAATATATTCTTTTTTTACCTACATTTAAGATTGCAAGATAAATAAGCATTTCAGAATTCAGAAGCTTACACTAAGTCTAAGACTCCTACTTTAAGTTTAAGTACTAAGCTTAAGGTAATGTTGTTTATGCACTCATGAAGACTCAATGACTAATGGAATAATTAACAATTAAAAATATTAGTTGTACACTAAATTATAATTGAAATATATTGCTTATTCAAATTACAATTTTTGTGCTGTAAATCTTTATACTATTAAACAAAAAATCATGATCATTAATATTAATATTATATTAATACAGATGCTTTTGATCAGAGACAGGAGTTCGAGTAAGCCAGTGAAACTACTCAAATACTTATTACATATCCTATAATTGGATTTAGTCTATATATCTTGAAATGTATAGTAAATAAAAATTGCTATAAATTAATGAAATTAGTAGCAGTTCCTACACTTAAGTATAAACGGTTTTCTAAAAATTGCGCGAATTGCAATATTTACTATTTTAAAACAATTTTATGAATTTTTATGAAATATATGATTTGAATAGCAAAGATTAAAGCATAATAAAGATGAAAAAATAAATTTCGGCTCTTGAAAAAAAATTGCGTGAAAAGTCTGAGCTGAGAAAAACACCAACACTTAATAAAATCAAAAAATTAAATATGTACTAATATATGGGTATATATCAAATGCAGATTAATTGAAATGTTCATATCATATGGAATTCGACTATAGCTTTATAGAGTATGTAGTTTATCAAAAACAATTAATTCCATAGTGGACATGTATTTACTTAGAATATAAAACAATTATTAGTTGGTTACAGAAAACATACCTCTATAATACGAATAATAATTAATTCATGCTATACATATTTTTCAGTCGATACTGTACAGTTTTCTATACCCACTTATTGCGACCATAAAAATAGTGTTTACATAAAAGTGTCCAGTCTTTTATGCATTCTAAAACTAGTTCTAAAAAATTATTATAAACTACATATCCATCTATAACTGCATTGGCTTCGAATTGAAATATATCCCTGTCATTATAATCAATAATATCCATAATTATGGGTTTATAATTTTTTCTCTTTCTCGTACATTTATATATTCAGCCACCTGAGCAAGCGAAATATATAAGCAACCTCGAAATTTTAGAAAAATATCTCACACAAAATAATTATTACTCGTTTTTATTCATGCGATTGTGAAAAAAATGTTCAATACTTTTTTTTCTGAGTAAATAGTTTGAGATTTTAATGTATTATTTCTTGCTTTTATTAATACAAATCCAAGAAATAAGTCTAAAGTCGGAGTAAAAACATTTTTCTCATCTTTATTCTTACGCCCTATTGCTACAAATATTTTTAAGTGGTAATTATTTTTATTAAAATAATTCTCCTTATTATCACATATCCTAAAAAAATTATTTAACAGTATTTATTCATTATTTAATGTAGAATAAAGTAATAATAAAACATTTTAAAACACACAATTTTTTAAGGGAAATATGTAACACAAAAATTTTTTATACTTGCAAAGTTTCAAACTGTATCTACTAATAAGATGTTTTTTAAAATCTCCCTAATATATCTCCTAATATCCCTAAATATCCCTAATATCTCCTATATCCCTAAATCTCCCTAAATCTCCTAATAATGTAGACTTTTGAAACTTCGCATGTATAGTTAAACAAAGATGTTTTCTACCATATTACGTGGCAAAATGATAAAACATATTTCTTAAAAAATTGTTAAAATATATTTCTGATAATTGTCTTCAAGATAACTTATTTATATTGTAATGTTTGAATTAATTAGTACCCAAATCAGTATTTCCTAGATTTTGAGAGGGTATGCAATTTCTTTTGTTGATAAAAAGTATGCTGTGTCCGTTATTTATAAAGGGGTTGCATTTAGAGTGTGATCACGTGACCATCTCTTTGGGTACCCAATAGTAAATATAGCGCTGAAAGTTGTACAACTTTTTTTGGGAAGAGTCAGGGAAGTTTATATTGTTCCATTTGATCATTTAAAATCAGAGAAAAAGTCCGGTTGGAAGGGTTGGAAGCGCATATAAATTGCTTTTATAGTTCCTTTGTAAATTATAAACATATGTATTTTTTCATAGTTATGAATAAACAGCAAATTATATATTTTTGTCATACTAATATATGTATTATATATAATTTGTCTATTATACAATATTTAAATATTGAACAAGTTAAGCACGGAAAAATATTCCGCATATTTAATTACTTATAGTCTATTTACAAGTCTGCATTTTGTCTAACATTTAAGGCACTGTTTTATTTTGTAGAATGAATTTGAGATGCTTAATCAAGTTATATTGGGAAACATAAATAGTTTAGTTCTATTTTATAGGAAAATATTTATTTAAAAATTCAAACTGTACTCATTGTCTAAAACAAAGATTGATACACAAACGCTTTAGCGAAATTAAAATAATACCAATAATTAACTGTTTATCCATTTGACAATTTATAAGATTCATATATTTCAGCAATAGAAATCGCATTTTGTTGTTCGGTTATTTTATTTGCAATGGTATTACCATGTCATGTGTAATAAGAATCCGAAAGAGCACATATATTAAATTGAGAATCATAGATGTTTCAGAAAGATCCCATTAGTTTGGAAAATATCCAACATTTACAAAGAGGGATAGAGATGGAAAATTATCCACTCGTCAAATTGGGGATGACATGCAGCTCTCGGACATGGCTCAAAGGATCATTAAAGAGGAATTGTGTGTCGGATAAATGGGTGCTCATGCATTAACGGAGAACATCAAGGCACAAGGAATCCAATGCTGCCAAGATATCATGGAAACATTTCACTGGTTTAATAGCTTAAAGAATGCAGTCGTCACTGACGCAAAGTGGTTTCATGAGAATCCACCTAGAAATCATATGACACGAAAATCAACGATACGACGCCGACAGAACTATTGCAAGAAGAGGATTCTGTCTTCAAAGAAGTTTGTGGTATTTGATACAATGCATTTCTACGGTCTTATAATTAATACTATTCATTCAGATGGAATCATTTCATCTACATTGGATTTACAAGGCGTCTGTAGAAGTCTGTGTCATCATGTTCTTCGGCACAGTAGAGTTAGACTCCATTTGTCGAATCAAACGTATTTTGACAACAAAAACTATCCCTGTCTGAGACGATCTCCTCATTTTCCTGATCCAAACATTTGTGACAGGCTTGATTTTCTGAAGCTGCAGAAAATGAGGCGCCGCAAGAGCAAAATTTTCTCCAAAGAAGAAGTTCAGGATCACCTGAAAACGATCATTGGACATAGCTAGAGAAACAAAATGGCGGATATATCTATACATACAGGTATCGTTATGTATCATATACTAATATATATTAATTAAATAAACAAACTTTTTCGTAAACTTTTTTGCGTAAACCTATATCACGCAAGCATTCTAATTTTGCTAATATGTTTTTATTTAGGTAAGATATAATATTTGCAGGTATGTACATGTTTCCAATAATTCCGTTTCAGTTTTCAGTTCAATGCGATATATTTCAAAGTATATTATCGGCTTCTCCATATATTTAACAAAACCTTTGGTAGATACATAACATGTGTTAAAATAAATCTATAAACCATTATGAACATTCTTACAAAAAATGACTTTTCGTCTCTCTCTCAAATATTTCAGATGTGTTTTCTCTGATAATTAGATAATACTTAAATGATAAGACGTATTCAATTAAGGGGGTTCATACATAGCAATATACTATGTAGCTATAGTTTTATATAGTCAACAGTCGATCATACAAATTCAAGGTAAAATATACTGATTTAATATCTGCAGACAGAAATGATAAAACCAAATATTATATTCATAGTTTAAAACAGGCTTATTGACGTTGTTAGCATCACAAGGTCACGTGATTTGTATTACATATAGAAGTAAATTCGTTATAATTTATACACATGAATATATTTATAAAATAAAAACACTGATATGATTCTCTGTTTAATTATATTTAAAAAAAATTTTAGAATCTCTAAGAAGAGTAAAAATAAATTCAAAATTACAATAATAATAAGTGTTATTGAAGAAAAAATGTTTCGATTTTTATTTTTTAAATGTTTTTGCCCATTTAGTATTGAATTTGTTAGAAATATTCTTGCATAGCTACATACGAAGCTTCCAAACTCTGCTCTATTGAGAAGTTGCCCCAGCCCCATCGCCCAGGATGTCTAAAAACCTCCCGGAATGGATAAGATTAAAGGAAATATATCCATCATGATAGGTGTCAAAAATTATATTGTTTCACGGACAGTATATATTACAGGTGTAAGTAAACGTTTATGCCTCCAAAATATAGCAAGAGTTCTTGGATGCTTTTGTGAGTATAGATGTAAAAACTGATTAGCTAATAATGCCTCGGCAATACATTAAAAATACGAATAAATACATAACACACAAAATTAAATAACACTTAAATGTGTATATATAAACAAAGGTTTGGCAAATAAGGAATGTCAAAATAGGAAGTATTTTCTATAGAATTGAAGGTTGATTGGCCGAATTTAAATAATTATTGATCACAAATTTGATTAATAGGTATTCAATTCATGTAAACCTATGCAAGTAGGTATATAGGTGTATATTACTAAATACAATTAAAGTGAGTAACTATTTAACAATATGGGCAATTTGTGACAGATTATTTGGAACAAGGAATGTGTGTTAGGTTATTATGTACAGAACTTTGAAACAATTTACCTAGTTCAACAACCATTATGATTAGGTATATTTAATGATACAATTGAAGAAGACCGAATAATGGCTCTAATAGTATGCAAATCAAAATTGCTTGTGTACAATAGCGAATCTAAACAAAGTGGAACGGTCAGCTTCATAATGCGTAGAGGCGTGATTTTCGACTGTATCAGTCATGTCATTTGAAACAAATAATGTATCTCCGTATCGCAAAAAATGTTTCTCCGTAAACGTAAAAACAGACGGGAAATAGGGTCAATCAGTGTCAATGTACAACTTATGAGACGGAATATATATTAGATTCCAGAGAAATACTAGTATCACAAAAGTTACAATATAAATAGGACATGAAAAGAATTAAAGGCGATTGTTCAATTAAAAATAAGTTGGGTATAGGAAGGTATACATATTTCATAAAACGAAGGATTTAAACGTCAAGTAATGAACGAAGTTGACTAGGGACAATTATAAGTCATAATCTATTTTAAAATCTAATTTTAATTTTAACTGAATAACAAGCTGCTTGTTTGTGTTTATAGACAAGTATGTAAGTCTCTATGGCAACTGAACTATTATAAACAAGCACATTCAACAGTTTTTATCAAGTACTAAAATCTTTGTAGGTATTTTGTATACAATTTGCAGTCACATTTAGTAGATACTTTTAAATTAGATTATGTGGACATATAACTATGATTGGTTAGTTCGGTTTTGTGGCGGCATTGAATGATATAATCACGTGATTGGTGGATATACGATGACGCGCGCACGTTGAATCGATAGGATTATGAGGAATGAGCGAATGGAGGATATTGATTGGCGAATTGTCCCTGATGAATTGATTACTTGGTCGTCTGCTCACTTTTCGGTGACGTGATTGGCGAAAGTTTGTGACTGAAAGTGTGTAGTTGTGGCGATGCAGGGAGAGAACGCGTGTGAGAGTGATTCTGCATGTCTGAAAGAGAGACAAATAAGTAGTTAGTAGTATAAACGGGTGAACATCTGCGTCATATCCTTTTAGATATTAAATTTATATTGAGTGAAGAGAGTAAGCTATAATTACAGATCTATTTAATATTGACAAAATGCGAAGAGTCATCCAATTGGAAGTCAGTATCTTCGAGCGTAACATGACATCAGTCATTATGGAGGTGCTTATGTTTGAATAAGACCACATATATTAGAAAGATAAGTCTCTTTGTATTTCTCATGAAAATAAAACAAATATCACTTTTTAGTTGCACTTAACTAAAAATATAGAAAACACCGCTGATTCAAACGGTAAACAAGTGGTATTCATTTTTAGACATGATATCATTCCGTCAGTACAATTTTTATATCTACTGTTTTTTAGATTGCACGAGATTTGTTATTGATTCACTCTTACTGTATGTATTCTATTAATTCTATGCCTTATAGTGTATCTCTGGCTATTTAAGTGAATTTCGGCAATAATTTTTCACTGTATATGCAATCAGTAAACTAAATATAAGTAAACATATGAATATTAAAGGAAGAATTTCAATCATTAATGCTAATATTCAGTTCTAGATACAAATATAAATGTATAGATGTCATATAAATTAAAATAAATTAAACTAATGTAATAAATATCAAAGTATTATTGAATTATTATTTAGTAAATATTTTACTATTGTTATTAAAGTTTTCATTTCCAAAAAACCGATTACTTTTAACATAATTTCTTCCGTTATATTTCTATTAATAATTACAGATCGTAAAATTAAATTGACAGACTTTTTAAATTAAGGCTATTTCTAGAATTATACGCGTATTTGATTTGCAAATAAAACTGTTGCTCTCGATTTACAGTATAGTATGCCATGACCAGCGCTGGCGGGGGGGCTGGGGGGGTCGCTAGCCCCCCAATAATTAATGCTTTGTCGGTTAATTAAGGGCTCGTCGGTTTTTTACCCTGTTTTTGAAAATACATTTTTGTAGATATTATGATATGTTGTCGGTTAAACAGCGTTTGGGTTGCAATAGCCCCCCCAATATAAAAATGGCTACGCCGACCATGTATGCTTACAAGTTTCTACGATAATGAAAGTAACTAAAACTACTATATAAAAAATATAATCTATCTCACACGAGAATATCTTGGTAACCATAGCAACCAATGACCTTTAAACTTTAGAATCCCCAGAGGTCATCACGGGCTATTGGGAAAGTTGCAGTCGTTTTGTCATATCATTTTCAGAAACTGGCTCATTAAAAGTCATACTTTGACACTTATTTACATTATATCGTTAATAATTATCAATATTTGACCTTGAATGACACCGTTACCAATGGAAATATGAACAAACACGATCAACCGTTTGATTTGTACTATTGACCTCCAAAAGTTTTAAATATTTCAAGGCTCTTAGCTGCATAGTTACCAAGACTTATGTTGCCATTTGAAAGACATAATTTCTCTTCTTCGTAAAACTTTCGTTAATATCTGTGTCGAGGATTTATAACGAGACTTATTGAACTAAATATGTTTACAACGTAAGTTCTTATTAAATTCCTCTATTTTCTTGTGATCATTATTAACAAGCATTTAACGATATTGTTATATTTTAGTATTTATATTGGTAGGAATCTTTAAAAATTCAAACCAGTGCTGCGTCATCTGAGTTAAATAGTTGTTTGCAATTCAAAATGATATAAACCGATTTTTAATGTATTTGAGGAACTGGGATACACATTAACATCATTATAAAATTAAATATAAGATACCACTCTAGGATTGGAACACTTTTAGTGTTTCCGAATAATTTCTGCACCCTCATAATAAAAAAATAAGACAAACACATAAATTCTACTACTCGAATAAGAATCAAGTAGTATTATTTAAATTGATTGTATAAAAACATCTGAATACTCGAATACAATGTACGCTGACAAAACTGTAGTTCTCTTTTGTTGCATTATTAAATAATAAATAATGAAAATAAAAAGCCGGTTGCTGCAGAATGCAATAAAAAATATGTATTTATAAAACCACCCATTTTTAACAATTTCAGTAAGCTAATTAATAAATCCACTTTGTTAATTTACTTTGAATAGAATTAAAGAAGTTCTGGTTGGGACTTACTGTATAAAAACTGATAGTGTGGCTTGATGGGCTGAGGGTGCATGAGGACAGCTGGCTCCAGGTTCGTGTATTGGACTAGATCCGACTGGGACGAGGCGGCAGAGAGGAGGTTCAAGGTGTCTTCTGACATCTTTCCGGCGGAGATTGGTATCTGTGGACTTCCGCCAACAACGCCGGCGTCAGTCATTGTCGTGAAAAGGGGATGCATTCGGGGGTCGTGCATGTTGACTGATAATAAAAGAAGGGGGATCATACATAGCAATACTATGTCTCTGACTGTGCTCCCGGCAACTTCATTAATTTCCGCTGAAATATTGGCCTCTCTTCACAAAAATTATATTTCCTCCGAAAATAACAATTGCACATATTATATTACACTCATAATCGATTGTATCCGTATAATAATTATCATACATACTTTAGACAAATAAAATTATTGACCTAGCGAAAATAATTTCCGAGACACAATTTTTCCAAAAGTTGACTGATTGCAATTCCAGTAGTTCACAATATCACCAAGAACAGATTCAATTGAGTAAACGGGCACGATGATGAATATACAGAAACTGTACACATTTTACCTGATACCTTGGTGTGGACTACCTACGTAATACTTAAAGATTTATGTGGCAAGCACAATTTTGATCAAATGTCTTCAATTCAAAAGAGTATAAATGAACAAAAAAGCTAAAGGATTCAGTTTAGTAAATTCTAAACTATTCTTTTATTCCAATATCAGTGTAGATTGGGCCATAACCGGCCAGTATTAAAATTTAGATTTTTTCAAATAGCTCTCTCAGCTCATTTACAAGGCACTTATTAACCGTTAGATACATCGCCTTCAACACTCACCTGAATTGACATTGATGAAGCTCTGAAAACCGGTTGGTCCTGCTGATGAGACCCCTGAAACCGGAGTCAACGTGAGTGAGTTCTGCAGTGTCACCAACGTCGGCTGCTGCATCTGTTGTTGGTGCTGCTGAAGCGGCGTCAGTTGATGATGTGACGTCATTATTTGTTCTACCTGTGATTGGACAGTGCCACCGCCGTTGCTATTGGCTGGATCTACGACTGGCGTTAGGTAGGTCAACTGTGCATCCTGCTGGGTTGGTTGGTGGTGGTGTTGGTGATGGTGGGAGGAGGGATGGAAGTGGTGCAGAGACCCACCTGCCCCACTACTTCCCGTCGTTTGTTGATTACTGACTTGGGAGTGAGTTTGAGGCGGGGGAGGGGGAGGGGGTCAGAAAGATGCAGGTGGGGAGGTTTGCTGTTGGGTCTGTTGTTGAGAGGGTCCACCACCTGCGTTTGATTGTTGAGCGGAACGTGTGGACATCATTCGGCTGGGATTCAGGTCCATAGCTGTCGAGGAGCAAGAGAGAGAGCGAGAGAGCATAAAGAGCAGAGTAGAGTATACAAACCAAAAGCGAGCAGAACATCTAATGTACAAAAGATGATTAGAAGAAAGCAAAATTATTCATATAAGTATTATTCTTTCTTTTCTTTTATTCAATTGATTCATAAAAGGCTATTCAAATACAACAAACATATGCCAGTTTGGTGTATTCAGGATTTAAATATGTATGATGCAGTATGTGATTTAAAGACGACGTCAACAATTTAACTCTCAATTTTTGATGACATTTATAGGACCAAAAATCGATTTTATAATTATTTGCTGTTTTTGCAACATTGGTAAATATATATTAAATAACATTAATAGTAAAGGGGATTTTTTTATGATATGGATTTTTAGTTCACATATTTTTAAAATAGGTACTTAACATTTTAATAATGTAAAAGATTCTTTCACGAAATTTCACTGATGTGAATTACAAGACAATCCTTTTATATTTACTTTAAAGCTTGAGAAAGTTTAAATTCGAATGTATATCAGTTTAAATAATTCTAATTATGCATATATTCGAAACAGCTGCATCAATATATTATTTCAGAAAGCATTTATTATGATTTAGTTTCGGAATTAGCAAAAATCAGAAAGCGACCTCCAACTCACCAGCCAATAGGGTTTCAGAGAGCAGAGTATCGATCTTGGTGAGGCCCATAATGCGTGCGAGTTGGACCTTCTGCACCATCATCTGTGTGACAGTGCGCAGGTCAGGTAGGAGAAGCAGGAGCTCACCAAATCGACCAGAAGGGGCGTACTGTTTGTCGTTCATGTGGTTCATGAGATCCAGCTGGATCCGGTGTCGGCAGAGACTGATCACGCGTCTGCTTGCATCGGAGAGATCGCGCGCGTCTGCAGGGGAACGGGAGAGGTTGGAGAGTAACAG
>JAYRBW010037693.1:0-11830 GCA_036023295.1 Invenusta paracnida | reverse complement strand
AGGCTCTTCCATTCATGATTTTATACATCTTCATAATTGGAACGGCAAACTCCATAATCTAAAAATAGATTGTATTATGTGTTTCCATTCTAACAACAACAGCTGGCTATTGAAAATAGGCCCCGAGTTGAAATCCTAAGAATTTACTACGTAAATTGGTAAGTTTTCCGATCTAGGTTAACCCTGACTAATATCTATGTACTATTCACATTTATACTACTTACCAAATTTCAAGTAATATATATCGTAAATTATGTCTATTCTTTGTATTAATATTTTTTATTAACTTTTTGTTATTGAATTTTTGAAATACTGTATTGGATATTATTGAGATGTACTACTTAATACAATTCAAGTAATATAGGCAATTATTAATTTATATTGTACAGTTGGTGATGACAGAGGATGACTACACAATCTCCGGAGCGACACTGGCCTCTTGTCCTTTGGAAGTTCACATCTTCCAACTGAACGAAGAGGGACAGGCAATGGAAGAGTTGGAACACGATGGAGAGCAGGTGAACGCTGCGAGTCACTGGACCCTGCCTTCGCGAGAATTTGATGGGATGTGGGAGTCTCTCATCTATGACCGTGATATCAAACAGCAGTTGCTCAACTATGCCAAGACGGCTCTGCTCTTCTCCGATAAGGCTGTGAGTTGGGCTCTTGAGAAAACCCTGAAAACTAATATTTATATTAATCAGTTTAAGTACATATTGCATTTCATCATCATAAAATGAAATATATAATTATTGTTAAAATTATTTGCTTTCTTAATTTTCTAATTGCTAAATTAATTCTTCGTCGATTGGTTTATATTAGAAGATTTTTATTCATAATATAACTTTTTGCAAATGAGGTACTGTGGTTCATTCTAAAAGTGCAAAATTGTAAAACAATTGTCCATTATGTTAGTGTTAATGATTAAATTATGCCCAAGTATCCAAATTCGACAATTACACACTTTATGAAACCTATTTAAATGGTATATTCGATCATTAAATTACAACAATCATAGCCTAACTCTTTCGTCATTTTAGGCTCTGTAAATTATTTGACTAGTAATTTTAAGTACATTGTAATTGTTCCAACTCACCAGACACAATCATCAAGCATTCCTCCTCTAATTCTTTTCTTCTCGGGCTCCTTCTCCTTGAACTCTCGACTTCACAACAGATATAAATCATTCTTTCTTTTCTTACTCAGAAAAACTCTACACTTATTTAATTAAATTTATCTTTCAAGTCATTTTAAATCGGTTTATGCAAATAATGTTTTAATTATTTATAAATTTAAATAATACGCATTTAAAATATTATTTTATTCTCAAGTAGTATAAGTTTGTTTATTATGTAAAATTATATTTCTAGCATTAACTATTTTTGCTAACAATATTTTTATCTGTATGTAACAGTGCCTGTATTATAACCTTTATAACTGCGTAATAGGTGTGCAGCAACATCGTGTCTTGGAACCGCGTGGTCCTTCTCCACGGCCCGCCAGGCACGGGGAAGACCTCCCTCTGCAAGGCCCTCGCTCACAAACTCGCCATCCGCCTCTCACATCGCTACCAAGTGGGCGAGTTGATTGAAGTCAACAGTCACTCCCTCTTCTCCAAGTGGTTCTCCGAGAGCGGGAAACTCGTCTCCAAGATGTTTCAGCGGATCCAGGACTACGTCGAGGATCGCAGTAACCTCGTCTGTGTCCTCATCGACGAAGTTGAAAGCCTCACCGCTGTCAGGCAAGCCGCCCTGTCCGGCTCGGAGCCCTCGGATGCCATTCGAGTTGTGAACGCGTTGCTGACCCAGTTGGATCAGCTCAAGCGCCACCCCAATGTCCTCGTGCTTACGACCTCCAATATCACGGACGCTATTGACCTGGCCTTTGTTGATCGCGCGGATATTCGCCAGTACATTGGTCCTCCCTCGGTGCAGGCGATCTACACCATCTACTCGAGCTGCCTCACTGAACTGATGCGCGTGGGTATTATCGATCCGCACGAATCACTGATGACGCACAAGATGCTGGCGATGATGCGCTTTGCTGAGAACCGGGTCTCCCTCCGGAGTTTGGAGCTCTGGCGCTTGTCGGAGAAGTCCGTGGGCGTGAGTGGACGGGCTTTGAGGAAGTTGCCGTTCCTCGCACACGCCCGCTATATTGCTGCCACTCAGGTGAGTCAATAAACACACCATTCTACTGAACCACACCAGCATTGGTAACATAAGGCAAAGAGAAAAAGTCGCACATGATTGCCTGAAGCTAACTGCATCCTGGGGAAATATCCTAATTGCTTTCGTAAAACAATTTTCACCGCCAAAATGACTGGAAAATTGTTATATTGTTATGATCTTGATGATGTCGTAAGTAATTTATGTATACTGTTTTATTTGCAAGTCTAAAACTGAATGAGTAATAAAGCTATTAAGCGATTAATTGGTTTTAAAAGCCCAATTGACTGTAGCTGTTTCACCTCGTTATTGTATAAAAGCTGGTTTCTAGTCTTGTTTAGAGGAGGCAGTGTGTTCATTGTGGCAAATTATGTGAGCAACCAACAGAAAGGACATTGGAATAGCTGGATACTTACTGCGTAGACAACAGCAGGTAATTGGAGAAATCGATATCGATTAATATTGACAGGGTTCCCACAGGTCAGAGAATTTAGGAATAAAGCAAAATGTCAGGGAAAAGTCAGTGAATTGATAAATATTTCTGGAAAATGTCATGGAGTCGGGGAATTTAAAATGTTATATATAAAATAATTTAAACACTCCTTTATATGCATTGTAGATAAAAATAATCTAACAAAATTTTCACACTGCGTGAATTGTAATGTAATATTCTACAACATTAAATTATGCTATATATACATTATTTATTTATTCTATTCCGAACTGCTTTCTGCTGCTGCTGCAGCCAGGAAAAGTTATGTGACTTACCTCAACAAGCAGGATGAAGATGCAAAAGCTACCAAGAAGGCAAACAAAAGAAAGATTCTCTTAGAGGATATCAGTGATCTAAAAACAAAGAATATAAAGCTTCAAAAAGATATTGATTTACTGCCATCGTCTGCTGATTCTCTTGCCTATGAGGCAGAAAAAACTGGCCATTATAGAGAACTTTGAATCAAATCGAACGCATTGCATACAAAAAAGAAACCAAAATATCTGAATTAAAAGAGTTAGATAATTGTATCAAATTAAAAGAGGGCGAACTGTAATATGCATTTATTATTTAACATGTGACATTTTGTATTTTTTAAAAGTCTGTACACAATACTTTAATAAAACTATAAGATTCTACTAATCTATCTATTTTTTCCGAATATTATTGTACCAAAAATCCAGGGAATTTGATCTTTTGAAAAAGCGTGGGAACCCTGTATTGAGCAAAATGCGCTTTATTCAATTGATCTTTTATGGCCTATATCTCCAGGACTAAGCGTTTGGGGACTTTGAAAATTGATCATAATAGCGAAATGGTCATACTGAGCTCTGCAATGTCTAAAAGTTACAATAAATTGTTTGAATAGTTTCAGGATTATTAGCATTTAAAGATGCTATTTCCTCTGAAATGTTAGCTTGGAATGTTTAGTATTTACGTGTATAACAATATTCGAAGTTAATAGAAATGGTCAAGAATATATAGGTATATTACCTGTAAAATTAGAATCAAGAAATGCTTTAAAATATTGTATTTTCGATTAGAATATAACAATATTTAAACATATTTATTTTAGGGTGCTAGAGTCGAATTAAATAAACTCTGAAATCAACAAAGGCGCCTTTTTGAAGATCTTTACAGACTGATATATATTTTTTATAGATTATTTCACCATGCAAATGTTTTACAAAATTTTAAAGAACTGCTTTGAAAATAATTACTCGCAAAATTGAAAGAAATCTAAATTGTCCAAATCTGTACTGAATGGGTATAAAAACAGTAGCATTATAAATCTACATAAATACCTATCTACCTTTAACTAAAAAAGATTTAAAGTGGGTGGAGGGGTAAGTTTTAGAGTGAAAATGTACAATTTTGTAATATAAACGAGTGCATAGATATTGCACCACCGAGTATTGCAACGAATTCAAAGAATCAGCCTTTCTTTCATGTGCATTCCTCCGTCTCTTGCACAGGTGACACTCCTGGAGTATATTCAAGCTTTGGATCGTGCTGTCACTGCCCATATACAGGAACGTAACGAACTGAGCGGACAAAATCCCGAATAATGGACCAATCACCGCGCTTTATCCAACACTATCTCCATTTTGATTGGCTACCCTATTTTACCTTCTTTTATAAAGCTGCATTTTTATCGATATACATTTTTTGTACTCCTATTTTTTCATGAGATTTATCAGATTTTTCTTATTTCTTTTATTTCGAGATGAGTTCCTATTCTTAGAGGTTGACCTCGTAAGCTGTACATTATGTATCGTTGGTATTATTTTTATTCAAAACATTCCTCTTCTCTCATGTTTTGCTATGTTCATTATGTTTTTTATTATTAAACTTGTTATTCTGAATTAAGACACATTGTTCTTTCCTTAGACAAGACTTTAACTATTTTTAGAATAAAAAAAAAAATCGTTTTAATTATATTCTATCTTTATAAAGCAGTTTAGTTCTAATGCTACAAACTTCTATAAAAATGCTATTATTATTTTAGTTTTAATTTTAGTTTAGTAATTAATCACTTTCTAAAATATAATTTAAATCGTTCAATTTATCTGACAATGAATCGTATTTTAATACAATAAGTAATGTACATTATAGTTATAAACGGATCATTGTCTTAAACAATTTTGTTTGACTTATAAATTTAATTGCTAACGGCACGTAACTGAATGAATGAAACATTGAATTTCGATTGCATAATTGTAATAGATTGTGAAGAGAAGCAATATATTTATTTTATGACATTTGTTCGATTTATATATTACATACGTATACGTAGTTGCACACATTACTTACAAGTAGAAGATAATGAAGCAAAATACTTCTCAATATTTTTTTATATGTTAAGATATTGTATTTTTGTAATAGTTCATGTAATCTCACAATAAAATTTCGAAAATATAAAAAGTAATTATTTTTATTTTCTTGATATTTTGAGTTTTCATAAGGAGAATTTAAAAATTAACAGATATGAGTTACACATTATAGTCAAAATTGTAAATAAGCTTAAAATTATAAAATTGTATCATGGTTTCGTTATCAATATATACCTAGAAACAAAATACATGCATAAAGTAATGCACTATTTACATTTACATTTTAAAAATTATTCAATAAAAAATCCTTTTAAACATTTTTAATCAGTGGATAGTCTATAATTTAAAGACATAGCTGTTCATAAACTGTTCTAAAAAATTATAATAACATATTTCAAAACTATTTAAACGCTAATTTGTAAATAAAACAAAAATTAACAAATGTTAATTTTGATAAATGAAGTTTAGTATTGACACTGATATAGTAAATTTATTAAACAGTGTATTTTATAATAAAAAGTAATAATAAATAAATACCACATTAAGTATTTTTGCAGATCGGGTATCCAAATCTATAGGTATAGGTACATACACCCTATAAGGATATACACAAATTTATAAGATATATTACCTTTTTATTATTTTTATAAATATATGATATTCATCTAAAGATTCCACAACTATAAATTTAGTTTAAAGTAGGATATCATAGTATACTCGTGAATAATATGTTATATTAGTAATTGAAAAATATTTTATTATTAACACATACCTATCTATATACATGATTATTTAAAGCTTATATATATTACATTATTATTGTAATTATATAGATCTTCCTTAACTTAATATATTAATGTAGTAAATATCAGAATTTGTATATATTGTGAATGTGTACAATGGACTTAGTATGTATGAAATTCAAATTCATCATTTTGTAACAGTCATTAAAATCTGGTAACAAAGTTTTTAGACTATTTTAATTAATCATGAAAACCAAAACATCTAATAATTCTAAACTTCTTCTGCATTGTATGAAAATTTCTCTTCAGCCTCCAAACGTCCACTATTTAAAAATCAATCATTCCAAAATATTTACTAGATATTGCATAATATATTGAGCTACATATTTAGTTTTAATAAATCAAAATTTGTTGACATTACAAGGTGGGATTTTTAATATTTTTTAAGGTTATAAAATTTCCTTGTTATTGTTTCAAATTTAACGTGTTTTTAATGATTCCGTATTATTTATTTCAATATATTACTGTTAATATCGTTGCAATATGTTCAGACAGTGTTAGCATACAATTTTAAGGTACCAACTGTTTTACAATAGTCTAATAGATTCTTTGACATTGTTCCCCAATCCCCTGTGGCTGTTATTTCACATCTTTGATATACACTTAACTTACTATTATTAATATTAATGTTTATTGCCATTGCCATTGTTATATTATATAATAATTAAGTTTATTGTATTCCAAATTTTATAATTGTAGATACCCAGTTATATGTAGTAGTATATATAGTTATATAGTAGTATTGCAGTTGTGAATACAATAAACTGAAATTAATAATGTTATACTTTGTCTTTATGAGTATGACTATTGAGTTATATGTTGGTGACCAGTTTTGGACCGACCCAGTTCTGGACTTTTTTTACTGTTAACAATACTTTTTATGTTAACATAAAATGTAAATATTAGTGTAATTATATTTATACTGTAACATTATTTGGTAATCTCCAAATTTCCCGCATTAAATTATTTTTGCTTTACAGTTTTTTTATTTAATTTTTAAACATTTTTTTTTAATAAGAAAGACATAAATATCCATAAGTGTTTATAAGTGTTACAATAATAAAAATTATAGATGAATCACAAGTAACATTATACATGAATCACAAGTAACAAATCAGAAGTCGTAATAATGTTTAATCCAATACAGGATATTTCCGAAAAAGTTAGTTTTGTATAACGCGGCGCCAGAGAAACTCCTGGAGATGGGTAAGGATTAATACATAAAGTATTAAGTATTTTGCTTTAATTAATTATTTTACTTATTAATTGAAGTATTTAATACATTAAAATAAATTGTAAAATAAAAACGTTAGAAAACGTTTAAAGCAAATATAATTTAACGCGGGAAACTTGGAGATTACCGAAAGTTTATATATATAAAGAAATATTTCACTTTATAAAGCATAAAATCGTATTTTAGTCATCAATTTTTTGTAGTTAATAAAAGTGCCTTAATGTTGCCGAAATTGCTCTTTTAGTTCAGTTCGCACTCGTTTTTAAACGTTTCTACGGCCCTAAGAATCTTCGATAATTAAAATATGAATTCGTAGGTACATCTCGTTTACCTACTATAAACGTCAATTCCTATGTTATTATTATTAGAAGCTCGTTAGTGATTATAAGATATATTCTTTTTAGTATATACATATATATTATTTATTTATAATTACATATATTATACATATGTATATAAACTTGCTTTTTACTCAATTTTACAGTGACTTTTGAGCCAAAAGTTAAAAGTCACTTTTACTAGAAAACGAACCGCTACCCAATGAAACCCGGGCCTGGGATACCCCTTACCCGGGCCTGAAAGTGTAATACTATGTGCAAAGACTATATTATATTAAAAACCAACTAACTACATTTTAGAATGCATTCAAATAATTTGTCAAAAATTTAGATGCTACGCCTTTCAGTTAAATATTTTTACTAATGTTACGAAGTATCTGATTTCGTTTTCTACTAAACCATAATATACCACTTTCAGGCTGTATGTTCCTCGTCCCCCCAAGTGGGAATTTATACAGCAGGTCTTCCTCGGCAGTATTCCAGTTGCGATAGTTGGCTTTGCCATGTCCGCATCACTCATCAAGATATTCTGCCTCCAGAACAACTACGAGGCAGATTATAATCAGGTATCGTATTTACTACATATCTACGCGTAATATCAGAAATGTCATTTGTAATTGAGAAAATAGGTAAAGGTTCTCATATATTGTTTTATAAATATATATCATGATTGGCTTAGTCATTGTGACGTAATTAGTAAACCATATTCTTCAGGCCAAAAAAAATAATTTATGTATTTTATTAGTTTTAGTATAATAACCAAATAAAATTTACATTAAAATATTTAATTTTCGTTTCAAACTTTAAGTATAAAGTGTAAAAGTGTTACTTTAAATAATCATGCAATACAATAATGAAAAAAAATAATTACTGTCAACCGATATTTATATGGCAACTTTAGAGGAAAAGAGGTTTTCACATTTTCATTATAGGACAAATATTAACGACATTCTGAACTATTCAGTTTACTGGAAAATATGTTATAACATTAACTATCATATCTAAATGTTTATTAAAATTAATTTGTTGTGTATAGTTAAATTTGCTAAGTACTAAACTTTTTTTAACTTATTTGTGAATCATAGGTCATATTTTCATTTATTTTTCTATTAGGTTATAGCATGCTCTATCTTATATAAAATCTAATGACAAGGGTGGTGTATGCAAATCAGGATACAGCTCATCAAACAAATGTGTCCTTTACTGATGTTACTTTCAGGAACTGAACGCCCTCGGTATCTGCAACGTGGTTGGCTCCTTTCTGGGTTGCATACCGAGTGCGGGGGCCCTTGCTCGCTCTTCAGTTGTCGCTGGTGTTGGCATGAAGTCCCAGGTAGATCTGTCAATATCTAATAATCAATTGATAGCTTTCCATATCGCTGTTTGTTTATAGGAAGGAGTGTATTACTTATATCTATATACGTCATTTGTTTTGTTCCTCTTTTTGTAGTTCTCCGGTTTGATATCTTCCGTGATCCTGTTTACTGTGCTGATGTGGTTGGGTAAATACCTGGAAATGCTGCCAAAAGTATGCTTGTTCTACATTCAAATGTTTCTAATTTTATTAACAGAAGTATTGTTAATCCAAGGTTTATAATACATATATAATTTAGCATTTAGAGAACAGATTAATGGAAATCGTTATACTTCAATAAGACGTTTATCAAATTATAATGATATTTCTTCTACATCTGGCCAACTTTCATCAACTCTTTCAGATTGTGATGATAATAAAGTTACGTGAAAGACTACATGAAATTTTTTGAAATTATGACCGATCGATTTTGAGTAGACCCTGATTGGATAATTAAGCTTGTCCTTTCTGATACATGAAATGTAACTTGTTTCTCAATGAACACAATCATTTGTTTATAATTGTTTATGTACGATATATATATACTATTTTGTGGGTTTTTTATACAATTTTGTAATCGTTGCTATTAGTTAAATGAAATTTAACTTCTTCTGCCTTTCTAAATGGACATTGAAAAGGATAGACGCAATTTTTCCACCTGTTTTTGTTAGTATTAGTCACTTTTGTGTACATTTTAATTCATATTTTTGATTTAATTGTATTCAATAATTGGTCATACATTTTCAGAGAGATCGATATCAGGCTGGATAAGTTAAATAGTGTTAGTCATGCTCTAGTAATTGTTTTTCGGTTTATAATTTTTAAGAATTACCTCATGCAATTACCGACTCTTATCCGCCTTACAGAGTGCTCTCAGCGCAATCATTATCGTAGCATTGAAGGGACTATTTATGCAGGTGACCACAATTCGAGACTACTGGAAAGTGTCCATCTTTGACTTTGTAAGTTAATAGTAATATGTGGAGGCAACCATTTTAATGAATTAGGAGTACTATTAGAAGTAGAAGTTCTTTACATGTTCACTATATGTAGTTTAAACTCAAAAATGCTTTTGTTAAAATTAACTGTTGCTGATTGTATGTACATTTTAATTACGATTTTCTTCCCTAAATATGTAATAAATTTGTAATATTTACCAATATATGTATAGCGTTAAAAATGTTTATGTCTAATTAATTATATTTTTAGCTAACTGAAGTATTTTATACTTTTTATACACATAATTGAGATTAGATTTTTTTGTCTTCTAATTTTATTGTACAGCGCTAATGGAAGATACCCATCTAGTCATTTATTATAACACATCTTTGATCTGTTCTCAACTATTCCAGCTCATCTGGATCGTCACTTTCCTATCCACAGTGTGTCTGGACGTGTCCTTCGGTCTCATCATCGGTTTCCTCTTCTCTCTGATGACCATCGTTTTCAGGACACAGCGACCACGGGCTCGAATCCTTGGCCGCATACCCAATACAGACATCTACAAGGACAAGCGAGTCTACAAGCAGGTCAGATTCTATACCGTCTTAATTCGCTTGTAAATCTTAAATTTATAAAATTATTAAAAGTAAAAGAAATATAAATAATTTTTTTAATAAAGAGTAAAATTATGTAATATATACTAGAAATTTGCATATATGTTGTATATATAATATGTGTGTATAAACTGCCAATGTTTACTCCATAATATTGTGATGACTCAAATTGTCACACAAAATACCTTTAATCTTATAAGATAAAATTATAATTACCCTAAATTAACCTTATTATGTATTGTGAAAATAATTTAAAGAAGTAAGCCGATTGCTGGACACACATATTTATTTTAATAATAATAATGAAAATAGGAGCACACATTTTTGGAACACCAATTTCTTTCATTATCTCCAGAGAACTTATAGCGAGTAGTAACCATATTTTCAATGTTAATATTAGGAAATGAAATATGAAAACTATACTTATTTTCTAAGCACTGGCTATAAAAAGTGGTCACCGTCTTTTTACTACCTAACAGACTGATAGGATCCTATTTATGCATAAGCTTATTATTTCACGAAAAATAATATAGCCTTGTATTATAGTTTCTTTAATGGGTTTATTGGACAAAACATGTTCAAATTCTCTCCGTCTAAAATCTTAATTCTATTTCTCTTGGATAACCTTTATAATAGTGTAATATCATTACGGACGTGCCATAACTACGTGTCCATTTTTCTGTGATTCTTAAAAATACGATATAACAATGCAATTTGGTTAAAGGATGTTGTATAATTCGATATGAATTTTAATTAGAATTAATACGTTACTAAATACATGAATCCGTTCACTGTCAGTTAAAAACCTTCGTGTGATCAGAATCGAGAGTTCAAATGCTTGATATTCAATTTCAAATCCATCGCTGTATATTCATCATTGTTTTAAGGCTATCGTTTTACATGTCATGTCTAGCTTGTATAATTATGATTTTATGTTGAAATTCATTTATTATATTATTATAATGTGCATTCTTCGAATATTTTTAAAAACAAGGTACTTTTATAGTTCATCTTAAAACTTGATCTGTACTTTAACATTTATGATAAATATATTCACGATAGAAATTAATCAGTATGATGTGTTTCGGCTTTTTATTGTGAGATGTTAATAAACCTATCATTTTAATTAATTTAAAAATTTATCATTATAAATCAAACACAATCTGAAGAGAAACAGAACGTTTTTTATGCTTAACTATTAAACATAATATTATTAGTCAATAAAATCTACCTATTAAAATACATGTGTGGCCAATTACTATTTTACTTATTGCAATAATAAGCTAACTGTTTAACATGCAGATATACTATCAATAAGTACATTTATTATGTGCGTTATATATATTATATTCATTAATTAATGAATCGCGTTGGTTTAAGTCGAGAGTGTAAGAGTGGCGACCATAAACTGATAAGAATTATTTATTTAGTTTCTTATTAAGATACTGCAACTTTTATCGAAATTAACTTCCTGTCGATGTAAATTCTTATCTTGACAAGTGTAGCGGCTTATCTATATTATTATATTTAGTTAAAATCAGCTTATTCGAA
>JAYRBW010037682.1:0-11830 GCA_036023295.1 Invenusta paracnida | reverse complement strand
TTCTTCTCCAATAAGAACAAGGCAAAGTTGGGCTGCATCAAGGATGAAGCCGCCGGCAAACCATTTCGAGAGTGGGTGCTACTTCGACCAAAGGCCTACTCAATGCTCACAGTGGATGCAGAGGAAATCAAACGAGCCAAGGGGGTGCGACGTAGCACACTATCGCTTGAAATCTCACATGATAACTACAAAGAGGCCTACGAACATCAAACTTCTCTTTATCATGTGCAGCGGAGGATCGGATCGATCAATCACCAGCTGTATAGCCTCACCTATAAGAAGAAGACCCTTTCCTTCTTTGAGGATAAGAGAACCTGGATTGATATGAATTTTTCCCTACCCTATGGTAATCACCAACTCGGCCCTAATAACAAACATGTCAATAGTTAGCACAAGGCCCTGGATAAGTTGCAGACAAAATAGTCAATGTAGGATAGAAATATAATTTAGGGCTACTGCACAACGACAATTGTGTAACTTCAAAGTTGAAGAATAGTTAATCAAGAAAATAAATGTTTATATAGCTGTTCAAAACTAAATTTTGATATATTGAAGAATCCAAATTTCTAGGTATATTTCAGAGGTTTTGAATTATCACTCGATAAATTTTTAATAGAATTATATATTTTTAGCATAGGAATATCGAATGGCGACTTATGTAAGACAAATTAAATTAGCTTATTACGTTTATTTCAAACACATCTTAACATGACAACATTATTTCTATATAGATACTTATAACAAAATTACTGGCTTTGTTTATTTTTAAAACGATTTGAAACATTTAGAATAATCAAAGAGAACATTTTACTAGAAAAAAATAAGCATATTTAATTTTATCAAAATAAGAAAATAGCCTTCAATTGTTACAAAAAATTCAAGATTAAATAAGATTACAAAACCATTCATAATTAGTAGTGAAATAATATAGTTTTGATAGCAAATCAGGTATTAAGACAATATAAAACAAAAGCTCTTGCTGCAGAAAATTGTGTATTTTCAAAAACTTTTCAAGACAAATTTACGGAGATAATGTGACAAACTAGTCTATATCTTGATTTCCCATATTGAAACGAGAAGCATGACCAACAACTACGTGAGATATTTACCAAGCACTGTTTACCAATGCACTGCTAAAAAGAGAACCTAAAACACAAAGAAACTATCCGAATGGCCGAAAGACAAAACATGCTTTGCTCAAATGTGTTCATTCATTAAGATGCCATGAAGAATACGTAGGTAGCACAATAAGAGAGTTGCATTAAAGATATAGAGAATATCTAACCGACAAAACATCCATATAGAGAAACTTGCAGAAATGTAACATTCAGCAATTCTCAGTTCGTAGTGACAAGAGAATTGAGATGAAACAGACCAAAATTTCAGAGGTGATAATTATTATTACACAACACCAACTACAGGGTGTTCAGTAAAAAAACTGGAAATTACAGAATAATATTACCTATGTGTGTACCTACATATATCTGTGCGTTGATAATATCTACATTAATGGACTAATGAATATGTACTACTTGTGAATCGATTTAATATATCTTTATTAATCTATATTAATATACATATACAAATTAGCAGTATTCTGGAATTTCAAGTGTTTTTTACTAAGCACTATGTACTTTATGCACTGTTTATATCGCATATTTATTATAGTCACATAACTATTCCGAAAATTTGCGACAAAAACAATAATTTCTGCAGCAAGAGTTATTTTGATCTTATTTTAACGATAATGAATATTCGAAATTAAAATGTAAAAATAATGATTTTAACAAGGAAATGTATAAATTAACAAACAAAATAAATTAAAAACATTAACAATGGATACACTAAAATTATGGAATTATAACAAAAAATGCATTTTGACAATTCGCTTCGAAATCATTAAAGCCACAAAATGTATTACATGAAAACTTACTTTAACAAGAAAAAGTTAATACAAATGTATAAATTGCAGAGGCAGAAAAGAAAATCGTCGGCAGTAACAGTTTATTTCATTAGAGAACAAAAATAAGTGATATAACATACATGAGGAAGGCTAAACAGGTTATTTACCCAGTGATTACTGGGTATTTCATCACACAGTTTATAAGGGTAATAATGCCCTCACAGTGACATATTGTAATATTTTACATTTAATAAATTTAAGTACCAGTGTCAATGCTGTTTGCATATCAAATAGTTTATAAATAACTCATTTAATATCAAAGAAACACCAAATCGGTTTACTCTTTTGAATATAAATAAAGGACAATATATATATGTAATAGTTTGATAATTTAACAGAATCTCAACTCTTATTGATTTTATATGCTGCTGTATACTGATTATGTTCACATTAAAGCTTTGTAGATTAATTCTTTTCAAACGAATCAATTATATTTTTAGACAAAAATGATATTATATTTTTTAATATATTTAACTAATTGGTGATAAATCGTTTTTTCAAAATTACGTATTATCTATTGGGGTAATCATAGAGTACACAATTAAACATGGAGTTTTGACTCTTATTGATTTCATATATACATCGCGTTGTTTATTGTTGTCAATATAAAATAGTTTTATTTCAATAAATTTTATGTAATGGGAAGACACGAAGTAGTATTAAATATTTTTACTAAATTTGAATGTTAAGAGTAAATATTATTTTAAGCAAATATAACATATTATGTAAGTTGTCTGCAAAATAAAATGTTTGCCTTATATATCTATAACTACTTCCCCGCTGTAAGATTTTAAAACATTATTTTGCAAAAACTTTCAGGTAGGTCAACAATACATAGGCGCAACGACATTTTTAAAGGTGGATAGAGTACTGGGTGAGGACGTATAAGTTTGGGGCGTCAAATTAAAAAAATATATATTTTTTACCTTTTTCGTTTTTAACTAATCTGGCGTGAAACTATATGTACCTACCTACCTATAAAACGTGTAGCAGAAATGAAAGAAAGGGCAGATTGATTGTAAATTTACAGGTTAAATTAATATATTAGTTATACTAAATAACGCGCTTAATATTGTATTACAGTATTGAACTGCATATACAGAATAGATAAGAGCTGAAACTCTAGTCAAGAAAACCACAATAAGCTCACCTTTCATATATACTACTTCGGTATATTACTGATATCAAGTGAGACTAGGACAGCGCTGTTTCGCTCTTATTAGAGCGCATCAGCTAGCCTAACCCCTGATAACAGTAATACATCAAGAAGAACAAGTACTCTACAAGGCCCAAGTGAATTAGAACACCAATTTGCATAAAAACCAGATGCAACTTTTTTTTTAAATAAATTGGTGTTCTAAAACACTTGGGCCTTGTAGAGTACTAGTATAAAATTAACTTTGGCACAACGCCAAGAAACACTTGGTGTGAATAATTTGGTCTCAATAGTTTCCTATGTTAGCTAGAGAAGACGAAAAAAAGAAGTGTGACAACAATCAAATAAAAAAACAGACAAAAACAGTCCTATGTGCATTTTATGCAGAGAGAAACATTCCTACAAGTCACCCAAAACGCAATATATCTCAATTATCCGGTTGTTCTAATACACATGGGCCTTGTAGAGTACTGCTTCTTTTTGGTGTATTACTGTTATCAGGGGTTAAGCTAGCTGATGAGCTCTAATAAAAGCGAAACAGTGCTGTCCTAGTCTCCCGCCCTTGGTACCTACCAGTAATATACCGAAATAGTATATCTGACAGATTATTGTTGTTTTCGTGAATCATATTGTTCTGAGCGAATTTGCTCATTACTTCACCCTGAAACTCTTTGTTACTGTCATTCGAATGCACGATAGCAAAGTTGGAGTGTACTTACTGGCAAGATAATTGAAACATGCGGGTCATCTGATAAAATCTACAAAAATAGGAAATCAATCGTTCACAAATTTATTGTTTAAGCATAAATAGTAGTTTTCAAAATTCAATTTAGCGTGCATTTTCGCGAATCGCACATTTGATGAAGTTTTATATAGTTCAGACAATATTTATATGTAGTTAACTAGAGATATCATTTGCATCACCTTTCCTATAAAAGTGGCTTAGGAATAGAATATATGTATAATGTAATACAAATCATCGAAATGCCACGATTTTGAATATAAGTGAAACAATTACACAGCACTGCATAAAAATCAATAAGTTAGAAAAGTCTGTAGCATCATGTACACCTTGTACTTATTATGTATATAACACTGACCAATGAAAAGAACATTCATTTATGTAATCCTTAAAAAGATACATATTAGCATAGTTGCGAATGTAATAGTGTACAGGTATATATACAATAGCACTAAAGCATTTAATACGTAGTTCATCAGCTTAGGCTTAGTTAAGCCTTATATTTTATTTTTTGGAAAATAATAATGAATGAAATAATTATAGAATCAAAATATGAAGCCTTTGAGCATAAAAACATATTTCGCCGTGACATAACCATTAGATAAAGATAGTTAAGTCAGAATTCAAAATAATTGTTGTTTTTAATACAGAGTTCACAAAATATCGAAATAATAAATTACAAACAGCACCAAATGTTGGAACTTGTATATTTATATATGAATATTTAAATCAAATTGATCTAATGACAAAAGAAAATAATTGAAGCATTTAATGGAAACGAATGAAATTAAGACGACAACGCAATTGTGCCATATATTCTCCATATAAAACCAATCATTGTGATCAGTACAAAGTAAGTCAGACAAAAAGTCTGTAAACAGAGAAATTATCGTCCAAATTACGTTTGGACTATAAATAAGTGGACATGTACTGAAATGCAAAACATTTCTCACTTATACGTTAGCAGAACATCAAAAAAAAATATTCGTTCACATTTCTATGTAAACTAAATAGACTCGTGTCACAAAAAAATTAATGCAAGTGAAACAGAGTGATGAAAACATGACACTTTATCTGAGCTGCAAATTGTTAGCTTGGTTCATTACCATGATTAAAGATAAAACGTCACAACTGCATTTCTCATAATCTGAAAAGTTTAAGCTAGTAATCATATTCTAAGACCATGGATTTTATTATACTGGTTGGTCTTCCAAAACTCTTACAAAATAGGTAGAAAGATATCCAGGGAACATACTAGTCCATTAAAATAAATTTAAGATTAACAAAGCATTTTCCTAAAATATATTTTCTAGATAGAAAAGTTGTTATGATAAAACAAAAGAAAAATTTAACATCAACTGATAAAGTATTTAGTTTTAATATATTATACACTAAGTTATACTAAAACATTGGCTTATAAATGTTCACATTGTTTGGATGGTGTAATAACTTCAAATTAGTTTTAATCAATAACTTATAGGCCAACTAGACTCTTGATATTTTTATAATATAGTGTTCTGAAATATATATTCTGTTTATCAACATCACAGATTAATAGACTTTAATAGAGTTAATAGTTTAATAAAGTTTTGTTTCATTTAGCGTACATATTAATATGACTAAATAATCCATAAATGAAAGATTATGGTAAAATAAAGTGAACATTGAGATGAATTCTTATGTGTTAGAAGTAAAAGAAAGGTAACAATCTAAGAACAAATATGGAAAAGTTGTGTAAATTGTACAATTATAATATGTTTAAAAAATTGTTTTCCAGTTTTTGTACCAGTACCAAAAAAATAAACTTTTGCACAACGCCAAGACGCACTTTGTGTGAATAAGGTCTTAATAGTTTCCTATTAGCTGGAGAAGATAAAAAAGAAGTGTGACTGCAATAAAACAAAAAAGAGACAAAACAGTCATATATGCATTTTATGCAGATTGAGATAGAAACATTCATTTCAAGTCGCCCAAAATGCGATATATCTCAATTATCCGGTTATCATCGAAAAAGGACTTTCACAACCAGAATATCTAGAAAACTGCACTTTATTACGTATCTCGAGTATATATTATTGGATCAGGATACATTTTTTGTTACACATGTTCCATAGATATTTGTTTTACTTTATAAAGACAAGTAAATATACGACATTGAAATATTCTTTCTCGAATACTATGTACATGAGTTAACATATCATCCTAAATTTTCCAAATGAAAGATGTTGACCACTAAATGCATAAAATGCACACTATTTCCAATATAATTAGTTTAGAATACCATTCTATGTATGTATATATTGATTAATTCCAATGACAAACTATACAAAATATGTAGCCAAAAGAAAGAAATCGATATTTAAAATGTCTATTCTCAGGGGCAGATCCTAGCGGGTTAGAAAGAATCCAAATCAAAGGGGCGTTATGGCTACGCGTATAGCATAGAATCTAAATCGGCGCGCAGCGCCGGAAAAGTTTAGCTTTTAATGTCTAGAAGGCCTTTAAATGTTTTGTTTTTATTATATTTAAAAAAAACAAAACAACATTTTTCTTAATCTCCCCCAAACCCCTCTTAGATCCGCCAATGATTCTTATGCCCATAGACATCAGATCAGATACAAATAAGTTTGTCGATCTTTCATTTTAATTGGTCATACGTTTCGGTTTAAATTAATTATTAGAATAGCTCAAATTTACTATGATATAGATAGATAGCAACAGTAAAGTTTCTATTAGAGTTTCAACGGAGTTCAATCAAACTAGGGAATTATTATAAAATATCTATCACTTCCAAATGAATATATTTCAATTTAAAAGTAATTTTTGGCCTAATCATGTTTTATATGACATAAACCTTAATAAATGACAAATAATTAAATTAATTTAAGTAAAACAACCTAGGATGACTAAATTGTCTGCAATGTGATGTATTTTTAAAAATATTAAATACCTTGTGTGAAAATAATATTTTGTCATATTTTATTGACGGCATTTGGATTGTCGAGACAAGTGCACTAACTATTAATACGTTTAACATGATACAATAAACCCTGGGTTTTATGGATTTTGCGTGTTTTTTGTATAATCATAGACTAGTTTAGTGGCTTGCTTATCTAGAGAATGAGAAGATAATTTAGACACGAATTGCTACAGAGTATCAGCCTGTTGTAATGCCCACTCCGCTATATCAACATAGTCGATGTCATCATCGTTCATGGCAGCAGCTTCCGCGTCCTCATTCTGGGGATTCAGATCGACGCCCTCAAAGAGCTTGTTCTGACAGTCGCCCCCGGGTCTATTGTAGTGTTCGTAGGGTGCATTCCGCGGCAACTGCTGCTTACAGAGCCAGCAGTAGTAGGTCCCGCACTTTCCGCAGGTCATTTTGTTGCATCCGTCGATCTTCTGCGTGTAGGTCGAGCACCGGGGACAGGGTACGGCGGCCTGGGTGAGGTAGTCGTCGGATTTGAGCTCTTCCACCACCTTCTGGAGAGTGCGCGCCCCATAGCGACGCTCCATTGTAGCGCGGACTTCCGACGAGGCGACTGCGTACTCCCTTGCAAGGGTACGTTCTGAAAGAGAAGAGTCCAGCTGGTACAAAACAACTGCTCTCGACAATATTTATTCTTTTTTGTATAATCTGCGTGGTCAAAAAATAAAAATATTAAAAACACGACGTCACTTATAACTTGCGATGTGGCTACGTTTTCTTGTTTTAAATATCTAACTAATTAAAATAAATCAACATTCTAAAAAATGATTACCTATTATAATAGAAACCATTTAAAACGATATCGTACATATTCTGAAATAAATAAAAAAAGTTGCATTAGCATTAGCATTAGCATTCGATTCATTTTATTTTTGTATTTTTTATGATCGATCATCTAAATTAACTTAAAAGGAAATATATTTTGTTTCTTTGAACTCAAATTAGAAACAATCATGAGACGAGTAACTTCCAAAGTCAATACAACCCTCTTAGTCTATCTGTAATTTGCACATTTTACATTCGTGAATGCCCAGCACGTCGCGAAGTGTGGCTAATTTAATTTCCATCGAGTGTTGCAACACTTAACTACTATTACAATTACTGTTTCTAATAAAATCCAGAATAAAATTATCCTTTGCGTGCAAATAGACGGTTTAATGTGAATATAGAAGCGATTAGCATAACTTGAAGTTAAGAATTTCTCAATTTTGGTTTTTACGTGCATATCACGTTACTTTTAATCTGAAATGATTTTAATTGACGTGCAAAGCCGCACCATGTTCAGTATAAATGGGCCTTAAGGCATGTTTATAAATGTAGATTGTTTAATTTTCATTAATAGAATTTTAACTCGTTTTCCTGGTTAAAACCAATATATATTTATATAAATTTGGAATATAATGAAACGTAATTCTACATTTCCTTCACCGAATTTTGCTTACTTTAACACTAACCATTCCACGAAATAAACTTTTCAAAATGAAAACGTTAACTTTGTTAGGTTGGTTCAACAGATTATCCCAAACAAAAGGATATAAGTGTCTCATAAGGAAGTAGACAGTGGTACTCACTGGAGGAGATCTTGCAGGGGTTGATTCCATGATAGGTCATCTTACAGTGCATACAGAAGACGAATCCACAGCAGTTACAGGAGCCCATACTCTCCTCCATATCCAGGACAACGGGAAAGTTGCAGTTCTTTCGCGGACAACAGACAACATCTTCACAGGACTCAAGGCCACGTTGGAGCAGGAGAGATTCATAGCGAGTGTACACCTCGGGACTCAAGAGTTCACGGAGCTGGAGGGGGAGTACAGTATTCGACAGCCATGTACAACACTGCCCCGCAATCGCTCTAATAGACTTCTATATATTTATTTATATTTACATGAGGAAGGCTTTTATTTGTGGTTTCAGATTTGTGTAAAAAAAGTTAACTGGAGGACATTTTTGACTATATTATTTATTTATATTACTCCAAATTATATTAAAATTAATTAAATATAATGTAAAAAATTAGCGAAATTAACTGCTATAGCTACCAGTATATTATGTTAGTTAGATGAAGAAACTGAAGAAATTTAACACATATAAAATACAGCGATTAATTATATAAAATAAGACTAAATATGATACAAAGAAGATACGCTACAATAATTCACAATCATGATCAAATTTGGGACAAATATCTGTCCAATGATAATCCAGATAAATCTACCATTATATTTTTAAGATATCCAATAAATTTGTTAATTTACAAAATAAGCAACTATTACTTTTCAAAAATTTAGATTAATATAATTGAAATAAGCATTTAGACATGTCAAAGTTAAAACATCTTTAGAAGTTTATGTGAATAATTGTTATTTAAAAATTTCAAGTTTCAATTTAGATTTATCATAAAAATCGATGTGTAATAATAGTTCTATTTACAACATTATTAAAACAATTTAAAATAAATAAAGTGAGCAACGGTAGTTGAATTTAAGAGTACTTGAAAAAATTATTGATTCTAAACTCAACATTTTGCGAATTTTCTGAGATTATTATATATACTCAATACTGACATGTTTGGGTAGTGGCTTCTCATCACACTCCAAACAGGCGAGATCCATGACCCGACCCTCTGTGATGAGACCCACATAATGACTGGTCATACACTCCCGACAGAAGATATGACCACAAGCAGGAAGTTCACAGCAGTCCACACCCGCCTTCACTTTGGAACACACACCACACTCAACTGTCTGACGGGCGAACTCTTCCTCTCTCCGGGTGTCATTGTGCTCGGCTATCAACCGCATCACTCCCGCTACATCTTCCACTGGTATTGAAAACTGATCTAGATCAATATTCGTCACACAAATCGAAGCATCCTCCAAAGAAGAGGAAGAGAGGAGTGTGGTGAGAGCCTCCTTCTCAAGAAATTCAAACCAAAACCAAAGGAGCAATTCACCGGGATTGTCGGCAGCTAGAGCCACGAGTTGAGAAAGTAAGGAGGCCACTATTTGCCCAGGTAACCAAATACAAGAGACATTGCAGACTGGGAGAGCAGCAGATGGGTAATCGCTTGGGAGAGAGAAGTGACAGACGATTGGTGGAAGATGGCTGACTGTGAGAGTATTCCTTGTTGTCTTTTCTTCTTCAGTTTCCTTGTTCGTTGTGGTGCTATGACCACCAAGGATTTTGATTGGAAAAGAGGGCAGGGCCGGATGAGCATAGAAGACCCCAGTGTACTGCCCGGTGTCCTTGTCTCTTGACATCTGGAGATCATCAGCTGAGTAGATGCTGGTGAGAGTCTCACACTCCATGTCCTGCATTTCCGGATCCTCTTCTGACATTGTTTTTCTAGGATTGTGTAATAGAAATGCAAATTTTATAAAGACATCTACAAAGCATCTAAAATAAACGTTCTAAAACCGAAATTAAATTTAAACAATAAGAAAATAGCCATATACAAAATTAATATGAATGTAAACATGTGGATTTATTTAGAGATATCTCAGTAGTTTAAGGGTGTAATGTGTGCAAAATAACACTAGGTAGTATATATACATTAATTATATTGGAAAGCAGTAGAATATATTTGTCTATACAAAACATTTAAAAAGAAGGATGAGAATGGTAGCAAATACCGAAGTAACTTTTAAAATAAGTCTAAATGTCTACAAAAATAGTTTGATTGAATAAATTTTGTTCAGAAAGCAAATAGTTTGATATGAGTATATTATTATATGGAGATAATTATAAATAAATAAACATAACAAATAGTTTTGAAAAATGTAAATCATAAAAAATGTTCTAGTCAAATATAGTTGATTTTTTGCTTTGTGTTTTTAAGTGGAAATCATAATAAACTTAACATATATGAATGCTTGACCAAGTACACTTGTTTTATTACCTAAAAACCAGCTCAAATGAAATAATATAAAAATCTTTTTAAATTAACTTACATATTAATATTACTATAGGAAAACAAGAATGTAAAGCCTACATTCTTTTAAGAATATTTTTCAATAAAATAAATTAGTATTTGAATATTTAAAAGAATTAATTAAATTAGTTGGAACATTTTCATAGTTCAAATAAACAAATTATTAAGTTTTAATATAGACATGTTCATCTTTTTAAAGTAAAAAAGTAAATATGAAAATGACATATAACACTCTCTTTTTTCTAAAAAAGAGAGTCAAATTAACAACACATAATTAACATATTAAGTTAGTGCAGTTTTTAATGGAATAAAATATTTACTAGTGATGAGCACACTTTTTAATCAAATAAAGTAGTTATTAAAAAAGTATTTATATACCACGAGTTAAGCAATTAATTAAAAAATTAAACAATATATTTATAATTAAGTTTTAATATTGACGACTTTATTTTTTATATAAGTGTCATTAAAAAAAATACAATCAGAGTCTGTACTAATATTTTAAAATCATTCCAATTTTTCAAGTAATAAAAAATTTCAGTACTAAAAGACCAGATATATAATAATGTTTCTTTCATAAAAAAAACTTAAAAGGAAAACATTTACTTTAAAATATAGTGTAATTTTATATATATTAAATTATTATTGGATACTAAAAACACAAGCACTAACATTAATTCTAGAAAATACAAAAAATTCTTAGAAATAACAAAAACCCAAGATGAATATTGTATAGTACAAGTATAAAAAATCAATTCCATGATTAAAAACTTTTATATGAAATGTATCAATGAATTAAGTACATTGATTGAAAAAAATCTTGATATAATGAATGCTATGTGAACCAGTATGAGTTTTATAAGATGGAATGTACATATGACAGGGTGGCCACACAATTAACCCCCCCCCCCCCAAAAAAAAAGAGTACATGGATAAATATAGAGTACATTTCCGTGCATGAAAAAATATATTTATGAAATACAGCAGCTTGTAGCTAGAGTACATAGTATATACCTATACTGGTATTATTACGTCATCAGTAAAAC
>JAYRBW010037671.1:0-11831 GCA_036023295.1 Invenusta paracnida | reverse complement strand
AACACATTTTACGCTTATTTCAATTCTTTTATGATATGAGCTAACACACTTTTTGTCATTTTTGGCTAATAATAATAATATATATACAGTATAACAAAGTTAAAATTCTCGTGTATAAGGTATTAAAAATAGATGATACATAAAATTTCAAATATAATTTGTATACAAGTAATTTACTATTCATACTGTTAACTGAACAGAGTAGTACTAACCCAATAGGTTCCTTCTTTGTGAAGGTAAGATTACGATTGGGTCGAGCATGATTGATAGGAATCGTAGAGCCCTGAAAGTAAACAACAAAATTGAGAAGACATTATCGCTAATATTACGCTTTTGTTGAGATACTAATCTTACTGATACGATCAATCTAAATATGACGATTTAAGTATATTTATATATATATATATAAGGCTGATGGTCTATATGAAATATAGTTATATCTAAGACAATACAAAAGTTTGAAGATTACAAACCATGGCGTGTAATTAAAGTGCAATTAAATATTTGAAAATCCCAAACTACAAAAATGATATGAAAATATCATAACAAACTAGAATAACTGTGGACTTAAAAATAGTATTTTATTTCACATAAGTCAAACTAATGACTGCACACAAAAATAAATATCAGTTAGTAAGATACCAGTTAATTAAACTGACCTCTATTTTATCACACCACCCGGCAAAATAACGGAAGGTGTCAATGGACATGCCAATATGAGTTTTAAGAGCCAAAGTGTAAACAGCGCCAGAGTCCATGCTCTCGATTGTGGCAAGTTCTTCTTTGTGCGCCTCCATAAGGTCTGCCAATCTAAATCATGTGTAAACAAAGTTGATAATAATAATTATCTGTCATTAATATAACTACAAATTACGTAACTTATAATACTATTAAAAAAAATTAAATTTATTGTTAAATTATATTATACTACTCACTAATAATAATAGAAACATCATAATAAAAACGATAAGATTGTAAATTTAACTCATTTAATTTCTTATTACAGAAATAATTCTAGCTTTATCAGAAACAAGTGAAAAATGAGAAAAATACGGAAAGCAACAATTTAAACAGAATATATTTTAGATTGGTGTATCCTAACTTACTACTATATAATATTATAGTAATAATTCATAATATATACTCGGCTGCTGTACGATAAAGTAACACCGACAATTAGGATAGTATCTATGTGAAAATGAATAAGCTACAAAATACATGTTTTAATAATTCAAAATGTTCTTATTCTTTAGATATTTTTATACTTGTGTTTAGGCTCACTTGAACATAAGCTTCCCGCGATCACGAGCGTTCATTTTGCCCCATTCGCCAGTCTCAAAGGCCGTCTTGGCAGCATCAACCGCGAAGTTGACATCCTTAGCGCTGCCAAAGGACACCTCGCAGATCTCCTATCATTTCCGATTAAGAGAGGGCATTTCAGTCTATCTTATACAGTAACTATCATGTAGGCTATAAATTGTTAGTGTAAACTGCTTGCAACCATTTATGCTTAAGATAAAGTTCGCGGAACAAGAGCAGTTGATTTATATACTATTGTATGATACAACTTTACCACAGAAAATATTTTAGAATTTAACACGATTGATATGAAGGTATGCATATAGAAGTAATTTTTAAGTGGGTTGTTAGAGCATTATAATACCGTGAATAATGAAATATGTTACATTCTTTGGTAAAACATTAAACAGTCCACTAACACTTAAAATTAAGGATTTGATAATAATTTATGTTTACTAATTTGAACTCACGGATTCATCGAAAGGATTAATTGTCTTGTAGGTCTTTCCAGATTCTGAATCAATGAATTGATTGTCAATAAAGAGTTGATGCGGGATTCGAACCGTCATCTTGTTCACTTCTCGTTCGATCTGAAATGTTGAAAATACACGACTACACAAATTAAATAATGAATATATTATATTTAAAGTAATTCATTAGTTGTCTACTTATTAATTCACATTACACTTGTGATAATATTTATAAAACTAAAAGAAAACACATTCATGTTCTAAATTAATGTATATGTACCTAAATAATATTATTAAACGTACAATAGTTACATTTTAAAATCATATTAGAAAGAAGTATAACTACGGTCAAAGATAAGACACAGTACATATCAGTATGTGATATTAAATTCAGTCTGATACAAAACTACTGTATCAGAAAGCATGAAGTAGAAATTAGCTCCCAAACGTTCTGTCTTAAGTGTTTAGAATAATAAAAAATAACAAAAATCCTGTTTAGCAACCCCACTGTATACTATAACATACTATTATGTTCATAATTCAGCCACAGAGATAATGATATCATGAATATCAACAAATACTATTCAAATGAACCTTCTATAAACAAATCTACAGTACCCTAGTACAGAATCACAGAACATTCTCACACTGAATTGTCTAGACAAGAAAAAAAAACTTGGCACAATGTCTTATCAATGTTTTCTTAAATTAGGAACACGATAGTACAAAAATAGCTATTATGAAACATTATGTAAAAACAGACACATATTTATATTTAAAACAATGATTATATTTTAAAATACGAAATTAGTAACTTTATCTTAATACTGAACTGTTTAATATTTTAGCATTTCAGTGTTTTTTTTAATTCAAAGCTTCTTGAAATCTTTCATTCATATAACTAGAAAATAAATATCTAAACAAATCTAACAGAAATTCAACAAAGTTAAGTGAATTTATTTTCTCTTTTATCGAAAACACAATAATAATATAATAACTCAATCAGTACATATATACCTCTAAAAATATGTTATTAATTTTATTAATTTATAATATTTTATAAAAACATTTTAAAGTTACTAATATACTTTTCACTCCCAAACTTGATATAGGGTAGGTGTAATACATGTTTAACCATTTTTTCAACCAAGCATATTTATTCGAGAAATCACTAAAATCTCCAAAAAACGTTTTCAATAGCTACTTGGATAATCTAGATAATTTAATGAGTGATTTTAGGGGTGAATTATTGGATCTACATAATGCGTAAAATGTCTTGGCACAGTTTGAATACATAACGCATTTGATGACATGACCAACTGAAGAATATATCATGGTATATCAATAGCGTTAGACTTGGAACTCACGGCATGAAAGGTGAACTGGCCGGCGCCATCACCCGCCCCACCTCCACGCATTTTGCCCAAAAGAAGAGCGAAGAAGTCGGCGAATTCCGTAGCCATGTAGACCTCGTCTGTGGTGATCACAACCGTGTGCCAACGATGTCGCACCTCCTCCACCAGACGGGTCACGTCCATGGAGCCGGCACCACTCGCGAAAAGGTCTGTTTTCTCGGTGATCTCCGCCAATGACAAGATCCCGCTCCAGACCTCCTGAAAGCGGTAGGAAATCAGTAAGTAGCAGTTCCTTTTGGAAAGAATTATTTGCTTGCTACACTCATTTTTTAATGACCTAATTGGATTTCCAATGTTTCCTTTATGGAAAAAATAAGAAAATTATTTATTTTTAATTTTTTACTTTTGATAATAATAATTGCTTTATATCAATTATAATTGAATTGATTAATACTAATAAAATATTATAAATTTTGATTATTTTCAACTTCAAAATAGCAATCATTTAATTGTTGTCGAAAATAGAAATTATCTCGATAATGTTTCCGGACTGCGTGTGCTGGATACCGTTTTATTTTTATTAGATATTTCACGAAATAACTTAACATACAAGTTATTAAGCGATGTAAAATAGATGAACTTATAATCTAATCAGGCAGAACGAATGTGTTACTTATGTAAATTGAAAAAAATACAATGTCTTAATGCTATATTTTATACTGCAATATCTTTAAAATAAAACTAAATCTGTGTGCGTAAACATCTTAATAGTATTTATAATTTAGTATAAATAGTATACTTTAAGTATAATAAACAGTTAATAAAAATTTAACAAATAGGAAACATCACAATCTTAATAACGCTATTGTGGGAAACTAAGTAAAATATTTCCAAATTTACGAAATAGTAGCAAAAATTCATATATACTACAAAGGTATAACATAAAATGAACTATGATCATATTTTTTGTTTGTTTAAAATTAGGAGCTTTCCGAATTCGTGATAATAAAAGAAAATACTAAGTTTAGTTAATCACATATATATTTATTCTAAACTATTAATTAACGTACTCACTAAATATATAGATTTCAATTTCTATATATGCGGGTAGTGTAATCGAATTGAAAAGGATGAGAATGAAATTACATTAACAATAATTGATAGGCCAAGCTTATGAAAACTTGATAATATACAAAATAACTAGCACTGACCGCTATGATAGTACCTGCATTATTCGCTTCAAATTCTTATATTAATTTAAACAGTCAGCCAAAAAGTGTTATTCAACAAAAAATTGTACTAAAAATAACTAAAACGTATTACATTGCGCATAGCTTATGGGTAGCATATTGCATTTATAAATTTTATAAATTAAAAATTGTAAAATTCCTTGTCGTGTTCCATGAATATATAAATTCACGTGACCCGATGTGATAACTAGTTTTAAATTAACCACCAAAATTCATTAACAAAATAATGAACATAGCATTATTAAAATATAAGATGCGTATAAGTAACATTATCTGATATTATTTATAATAAACTAAAAATACAATAGTATGAACTTCTGGCGAAATGACAAAAGAACATTTTCGTAACACGCAACAATTTAGCAATGTAGAAGATAGGTATGTAATGCGAGAGTTTTAATGAACTTCACGAATGTCAGACTAACCTCACTAGTCCAACAGTCTAAGAACTAAGAAGGTACATATGTTACTTAATGGTACTTATTAATGTTATTTTACTGAAGGTCGACACACCTTCATTTCAAGAGAATCAGAGGTCAACAGCTATAAAGATTAATATTTAGTGCTAAGAAGTAGGGAGGGAACGGTCATGTTGATGCACTTAAGTGGAGTTGGTGTTATTAACACAGTAACTTCTCGACATTCTGGCATAACGACGGTCTTTATTGCTGTTTTAACCCTATCTACATCAAACTATTTTATGCATCCATAACAATGTGACACCGTATAATTTTCAAACTTTCTGGCGGAGTAAAGTTTTGAAACTTATTACCATATCGGTAATCAAGAAAGTTTTGAAACACATTTGAAAAAAAAATTATTTATACAAAACCCGAGAAAATGTTTTTTTAATACATTTTTTGTATTTCAAATATAATATCACAAATATTATAGTATATTATCTAAACAGTAATTTGTTTATATTTACATAAACGGTATTTTTTACCAAGGTCACGTGACCACCACATAGGGCGCACAGTACCGAATATAGCGCAAAGTTGTAAAAATATATTTTAGGAACATTCATGGAAGCTTATATTGCTCCATTTGGTTTTTTAAAATTCAGCTGGAGGGAGGCAGTTTGTGTCCCCCGGAGTAGATCGAGTTAAATAACATTTTCCAGTAATACACTCAATCTAAAATGAAAACAATTGTATTAACTGGTTGGATGAAGAATTGATTGTAAAAAAGTTCTAAAAAGCAAACGAAATGAAGAATTAATATTGTACAATAGTAGTTACAACTGAAATTGAATACATATCTTAAAAGTGGAACGGGATCTATAAAGCATGATAAAATATTCACAAACTCATAAAAAAAGAAGTGAATTATTTAATAATAATATTAATATATAGCTAAAATCACTAAATGTATTATCAATCATTATTAATTTGCTTAATATTGTATACAAAGATGGATCAAACTATTAGTTGGCGATAAAAACAATCTTGAAATCATAAATTGAACATAATACATATACCGGAACCAATATTAACATAATATATAGGTACTGACGAAAATTACTTATTCTGTATAGACATTACAAATAAATGAAGTGCTTCTGGCAGATATGATTTTAGATATTTTAGTAGATTGACGCTTGATAATAGAACACGGTACACACTATTATTTTAAACACAAAAAAGTGGGCAAAATTCAACTTTCTTTTGTTAAACAATATTATTTTATTTAACTGCAATTAACACCATTATTTCCCGTTATCTCAGCGAATCACTTTTTCAGTTTACTGCTTACCTATGGTCAAATAGGTCCCAAAACCGCTAGCACTAAATTCAAGAAGTTATGTGTCCCGAGGAATTATCAAAAGAGGAACCAATTAACCAACCTTGAGCACTTCCTTGACAGCCAGTTCCTTCTCCGTTAACTCCCCCAGACGGGCGTGTGACTCTTCAACAGGAGCACCGTAGCGGCTGGCGGGGATCATCTTACCAGAAGTGTCCAGTCGCAGTTGCCCCACGTTAACCTGCAAATAGAAGTTAGAGAGAGGACTGCTTAAAGCTATTATATTACAACTTTCTCAATCATTGCAAATTACCACTTGACTTAACGTCCTAATACAAATGCTATGCTCTAATTTTTCGATTTTCATCGGATTATATTTTTGAAAATAAATGATATCTGGGTAAAACCATGATAGACATCGAATTATTTAAAACACCTACGTAGAATCAATAAAAAATAGCAGTTAAAGATTAAAATACTTATGAATCCATTTTAACAAAAATCCAAAATTTAAACTTTTGATATTACAACTGTTTTTATTTATTTGTGAATATTATATATAAAAAAACTTAATAATACTTACAAAATATAATATTATACTAAAACAACAAAATATAAATAAAACTAATACATTTACATCTACCGATAATATCAATAAGACGATTTTGTAAGATGACTGAGACAATTGAAGAAATAACAAAGAAACATAATGTCTTCTCAATCGAAACAATCGAAGTAGATTCATGAATGTGAAGCATAGCGTTGGAGCAAGAGAGTACCGGTAACTTACCCACTGGTCATCATTCCCTGCGATAAGCAGACCTTCAGAATGCACTCGGGCTTGTCCAGCAGCGAGACCCTCAATGGAGACCTCTCGAATGGTAGAGACGTCCCCTCCCATCCAAATATGGGAACCAAACATTGTCACCGACTGCAGAGGTTGGTTACACATAGATAAAAGAGACATGTTTTTATATCATCGGGTTTAGAAGACTGTGACACGAGTCATTTCTTCAAAAAAAAAAACGTTTTCAAAGAAACATTCGGCTACAATTTAACTATCAACTATAGGTAGTATATCTATCTATATTTTTGGTTTGTATAAATGTATTTACTTTTTCTTGAGGTTTTTTTAAAATAGCCTGTAAATTTGGAAATATTTAAATACATTAGTATAACAATAAGCCCGGCAAAATGGCGTCAAAGAATTAATAGTAATTAATGAATAAAATGTTTTATACTGATGAGATGTCATATTTACTACATTGAATTACTTATTACAATTATAACATATAAACTCAATGCAGGGAATCCTTTATCCATCAAAAAGGGAGATAAAGTAATAATGGTATTTTATAATTGCCAAACTAAAAACATTTTTTACACAAATATAGGCTTATATATAATTATATTTTATTAATACAAAAAAAATCATATTTTGAATTAAAATGTGAATGTTTGTTTATAATAAGCAGTATATTTTCTATTATCTATTGATGTAAGGAAAATAAATTTACTGAAATCGGTAAAGAAAGATAATGGTTTTATTAAACGAGACAACTATACATTATAATGATATTAGTATATAAAATAAACGAAATAAACACGTAGTAATTTTTACGGCATAAAATAATAGTAAATAATAAGATCATATGGATACATATATACCAACAAATTCGTTTTTAATAAAAAATTCTCTTTTGCATATGACTTATTTAATCAGTCGAAATAAATAGTATATTTCTTCTTCATATTTATTTATAATCATTGCAACAACATTTTCGTTTTACACAAACACACACTATCGGGAAGCCCTTGAACATCCGAAACACGAATTTACCTCGCCATTCAAAATACCCCATGCTCCAGGAACTTTGTCACAACCGCGGATGAAATTGTGCAAAGTCAGAGCAGGTTGGTCCCAGTTCACTCGGGCAAGATCACGCTTCATCATGGCGTCGTAGGAAGCGCCCTGTTCCGGTTGGATGATTTGGGGAGCCTGCCCGGCCGCAATCAGATCCACAGAGTCCGTCTAGCAGGGGAGTATTAATTTTAAAACCATTGAAATCAAATATAAGAGTGGAAAGCCAATATTGAAATAAATTATGAATATTTTGGTACACGAAACAATATTATACTATTATTTATAATATTATACTATAAACATAATACTTAAGTAATTATTAAACTATCTCTCTAGAGTCAAAGAAGCACATTTTTGAAATAAGAAACTGAAAAATCAGAGCTATTATCAAGTTTAAACAAATTGATTATTATAGCTATTGTTTCTTCATTACAGTCATTTTCTCGCCTAAATACTAGCTTCTGATCGGGTTTCTACGTCAACGAAGATGCACGTATTCATTGATTGCGTGCTGTTTCGTTATTAATGAAATATTTCTATGATGAGAGATCAAGGTGGAGTAGAACAGGACACATTTTAGATACCAGTTTAATAATAAACATGTTTAACAAAGTTATTTTCACCAAATCTTCTGAGAATACATATATTGAAGTTGAAAAAAAGTAAAAATAATTGAAGATGCAACTAGTATTTTATAAATTTAACCTTAACACTCCGTAGATTTTATTCTGCTGGTATATGTTAATTTAAGAATTTCGAGTCTTCAAAGATTAGATTGAATTCAGATAATTTTTATATAATTAACACTTTGTAATTTCCCACCATGACAGACCTAGTAATATCTAAGTGAAAAATAATCTAGGTAAAATGCAACATTATGAATATTTTACGGCAATAGATTAGCATAAGAATGATTGCTATTTATATATTATGATATAACATGAACATTTATTATCTAAAAATGTATATATCAGCAGATATACGCTACATATTCAAACTGACAAGTCAGGATCTGCTTACAAATATGTAATCAAACTACATCGATAAGCAATGTTATAGTAGATAAGTTATACCGTGAATGCAGTGCATGAATGAATAGTAGAATATACACACCATTCCCTTAATCCCTTCGGGGAAAAGAAATCGATTATAAAGAGTTTCCACCGTGTCATTTGGCTCCACTAGACACTCCCGTTGGAGTAAAATGGGTCCCGTATCGAGACCATCGTCCGCCCAGAAGACGGTCAATCCGGCCTTGGAATCTCCCTCTATCAGAGTCCTATGGGGAAAAAATGGGGGTAAATAGGATAAATTGGGTTAGAGAAAAAGATTCAGTCATGTTGCTCAGAGGATATTAAAATCCTCTATACAATTAATCTGTCAAATAGTTATTTACTTTTCAAGTGCTATTTTAGTGAGATGTGTAAACTATTACTAAAAAATGTCCTGTAGGTGAATATGGGTAAATGAATGTTATTAAGGTTTTAGAAAATATATATTATATTAAAGAAGGTACCTACTACACTCATCGAAAATTACATAATATGATTGGGCAAATCTTTAAAATCTTTATTATAATAAATTGACTATAATAACATAATATATCTTATATTATTTTCATATAGACTGACTAAAGTAAAAATTTGGAATTTTATCATGCGACGATTCGGTTATATTTAAACTATTATCAGGGAATATATAATTAACACAAAAACAATGAACATAACATTATTTACAACAATATAGTACAATGTTAGAGAGAATACTGAGGGTTACGATAACACTGGATAGATAGAATCAGTTCTATGGATTAATCCGTTGAAATAAATTACTTCTTATATTACTTAGTAGATCGTACTCGGCAATTTTTTTTTTGAGAATACTAAAACAGTCGGTAAGACAATCAATATTGGAAGTTCTTTATCTTTTCGTACATGCATATCGAGAAGAGATGAAACTGCCGATATCTTCTCAAATAAAAAATAGCATAAGAATAGTCTCAAAGTAAAAAAACAGTTTCCAGTAGACAGTCTAAAATATGTTCTATGTAAACTTATTAATATCAACAAAAAAATATATTTAAAATAATAGTTCATTTAAAAAGTATTAAATATTTCACCATAAACCTACCAATTAATAGCAGAGGCGCCACGGTGTCTCGGAAGAAGAGAGGGGTGGTAAATGATAGAGTGATGTACGGGCATTTTTATAATTTCCATTGGGATAAATTGACTGCAGAAGGGTAGAACATTGAGTTCGGCACCAACAGATGTGTACTCCTCGAGAACCTCAGGAAGAACCTGTCCCTTAAGACGCCATCGCTTGAATTTGAAAACAGGTGTGCTGTGTTCATTAGCGATATGAGCTTAACACAGAAGATTGTTTGAAGAAGAGAAAAAACGAAATTACTATCAATAGTATACTCAATAACTAATGACATACTCATAATACATGAAGTAAATAAAGAAGGTATGAGGTTAATTAATTAAATAAATAAATAAATATTACAACATTCAATGGTAAGAAACAAAAATTAACCTACCTAATGGATCTTCACGTCCATTTACATCAGGTATAGTAAATACTCCAACAATGGTGTGCCCCTTTGCTCTAAGCGACTTATACACCTCAGCTCCAAACACACTTTGTCCAATAATAGCAATCTTCATGTTTTACTAAAAAATGGAAAATTAATATGGTAAAACATATAAATTTTAATAAATATATAATGTCAAATTGCATGTTTTCTGGTGCTTGTCATATAATGTTTAAAACATGTAATAAGTGTACACATAAATTGTTATTAATATAGAAGGTATTAATAAATTCCAACTGGTAAGATAAACTTTTGTGAAAATAATAATAATAAACAAATGATAATAATTATAGTAATAATCATAGAGTACACATAGAGAAACGACTCTAAGGGCGTTGCATTGGATTTTGAATCCACAATAAATAAAATATATTTTTTGATAGTTACTGGTTAACTACAACTACGATAAGTATTTAAATCATTATTTTTGTGAGTTTGTTTACATTGACGGCCGTCATTCATGTCTACCCTGGAAAATATTTTAGCATTGAAAATGCCAGGAAGTAAAAGATTTTTTCCGTTTATGGCTGTAGTAATCTCTAAAAAACTTAGTTTATTTTTTTCAAGTGTAAAATAATTACTTACAGGTAATTTATATATTTTCATAATAAAATAACAATATATATTTTGCATCATATTCATATTTTTCATTTGTATATTAACTTTCAAACCTGTACATATATATACTTTTATTGTTATTAAAAAGTACTAATAAGCTTGGATATATATTTCAATGTTCTATGCTTGTATCCTTAATAAATATATTGTTTCTGTTTTATCTATTTAGTTATATGCAAAAACACATATTTATTATCATTATACTACTCATAAGCAGAGGTAGACGAGCAGTAGTACAAAAATGATTTTTTTTGTTTTAGTTGAAATTACAAATAAATATAAGAAACGAAATCTACAATTGATTCAGTGTGGTAACGTTGTTGAAGAAGTCATAGTCTGGGAGCTCAAGACATTTATTTCACCCCATCACACCCAAAAGGTTTTACACTATAAAATGTTTTAGTTCATCTAGATCAACAAAAAAATCTTCGTCAGTTGGGTGCCATCCGGGTGCACTGACTGTGAGCCTCTGAGGAAAAACACCCATGGGGAGTTGAATTGACCTCACAACACCCATGAACCAAACTTTGTTATATGAGACTACTATGAAAGTATGTTACAAAAAATATAAAACTGACCAAAATTTCTGGGCAGTTGATGTGGTCATACTGCCCACTAAGTGGAGCCCTATGAGGT
>JAYRBW010037670.1:0-23994 GCA_036023295.1 Invenusta paracnida | reverse complement strand
CAGAGAAGACACTCATAACAAAGAAGTTGGAACTCACAGAGAAGACACTCATAACAAAGAAGTTGGAACTCACAGAGAAGACACTCATAACAAAGAAGTTGGAACTCACAGAGGTATATAACCCATGAGGTATATTGATTTAGTAAGATTATTTTATACTTCTACACCTGCAGTTTTATAGTCTAGAAATATAATACTTAATTTGTTTATCTGGATTTGTTGTTTAACAAAACTTTCATTTATTTTTCGACATTCTACATTACTTTTAGTTATAATAAAGTTATTATACTTTTTAGATATTATGTAGTTATAGTTGTTAGCAAGTATTATTACATTAAAATAAATCACATCTTATTTAAGAACAATGTCTAGTTAAGAAGTTGTTTGAGATGTTGTAAATATATGTTTTACAGGTACATAATATGTATGTGTCAATTGTGGTTAAGCAATATCAATTTATATTATATTGAAATAAAATAATTTAAATATGTACTACATATATTTTTCAGATTGAATTAAAGATATTGCTAAATTTCAAAGAGCACATTGCAATCAATCGTCTACCCAACAATCGACAAATCGCAATTTTTGCCAAAAAGAAAGGAATAAGTCAATTGCTGACTATTCTAATCTTAAATTGACTAGTAAAAAATGAACACATTATTTATATATTATGATCAGTTCAACAATTAAGTAAGCTTACCTATTTAAACCTAATGCATGTAATTATAAATTGGTATATATTCTATTACTAGTTGGCTTATTTTGATATAATTTATTCGATTGAATATATTTTTTTTAAAGTAAAATTGCAATTGCTTTTCATATTGTCTCCATAGGATATATGTCATTTAATGCTTATTTATTAAAGAGAGTATTTATTATGGCTATATTATATGTTTAATCTTGTTTCCCTTAGTAATACTATATATATCAGGTTTATTATGCATTGATTCATTGAATATTTTAATTATTCATGATATGTTTTAAAGTTATTCGTGTTTAAAAGTATAATTTATCATTGATGCACGATTAATTTGTAATATTCATAAATTATTGTTTAATGCCATAAATCGACATTTTGATTATGTTTTGGAAGGTTTTATACATAAATATATGTCTATTTTTCATCGTATATATATTTTTAAATGTAAATTTATATCTCGTGGTTATTAATACGAAAATAGATATCAGCATAAATGTTCAACTTTGTTAAGTGTTTTTCAGCAAAAAATACGGTATTGTATGTTGAAACTCCCATATTGGTAATCTAAATTGGATTTACCCATTAACCTTTTAACCTTTTAACACCGCTTAATTATTTCGTTTGTTGTTTACTAAAAGGGAAGATACTCAAAAGAACATCAATCATAGGCTTTCAACATCTGTGACAACAAATCACTAATGTATATGCAAAGATTAACGTTCATGTTGCATTGCTGTACATAAGTTCATAACAATTTTCTAATTAGGGAATTAGGATTTATATCACCAATTAACGACATAATTTGGAACATATCTTAAAATTGATAATATATTTTATTTGTATGTTTGTCGCATTGCAGTACAAAGTTCAAAACGATTTTTTTTCTAATTAGGATTTGCATCACTAATTAATGACATCATTTCGAACATATCTTAAAATTGATAACATATTTTATTTCTATGTTTAAAATTTCGATTCAAGACTATGTTAAATATAGTACACACAGTATACAGAACTTTTTGTTATGTATCTAGACTTTATAAATACCCGTAGATATGGAAAAGATATCTCAGTTTAAACAAAATTTTTATTTAATTTTGATAAATAAATATTCACTTGTTCTACATATTGATTTTTTATGTCAGTAATTACAAAATTTTACAATTCTACAATTGGTTCAAATGTATACTACTCAAACTAAATCAAAGTAGACGAAAATGTGTGTACGCGCAAAACATTTAACAACAGTATCAAATAATTATAAATGTTATAGATAGACATCTTCTTTTTAGACAGTTTATCAACACTTTATTAACAGAACGGATATGTACAAATCTTTAGACAAAGTTGTACACTATATTATACAAAATTAAATATATCTTATATATCTACCCATAACATAAAATATCAATGATATTTGAACAAAATTGTTAATCTTGTACAACAGTTCAAGGGCAATTTTTATTTACATTATTATAATTATTGTACATTTATAATTATTTATTTGCATTTTCTATCATTTTCAGGCTTTATAAAAACTGTCCTCCTACTAAAAATATGTTCTACATACTCTATGTTTTTCTGGAAACTTATATATATAGTAAGATAATAATTTTTCTAGTTATATTACAAGTAAAAAACTGCAATAACTATATTGCTATTAAAATATATATTAGGTATACATTATTTATATTTGTATACCTTATAATGCTTACAAAATTCATCGGGTTATGATGAATTATATATCAAAACATCAGAATGAATTTCAACCTGTATTGTTTCAGTCATAGAAGTCTATAAACCTCATTTTCATATAATAAACTTCAAGTATGTTACATGGCTATACATAGACAAGTTTATTGAGTATAATGAGCGTATGAAACTAAAGGATATTAGAAATTATAAAAGTATTACACATAAAAGCAATATAAATAACAATATATATAAAGCATTTGTTTGATGTATACCTATCATGATTTTCGTAGTTATGTGTTCTGAATTTTATAGAAAAACACGTTTGCCAAGCACTGCATCAAAATGGATATAAACTTTGAAGGATATTTTAAACAATAGGATATAAGATTGAACAGATTTTTCTTTATGATTTTCTTTAATTACTTATGATACATTTTGGCAGAATATACGTAGAACTCTGTTCAATTCAAGTACCCACAATGACTTTATAAATTGTCACTTAGTTTATGTGACTGATGTAAAAGCATATACAAAGAAATTTAGCTGACCTTATACATTCTAAAATCGCTTTAAAATATAAAAATATAAAATATAATTAATTAATTACAAAATTGACAATTTACGATCAGTAAAACTGAACCAGCCCAAGGTGCGTAATATTGAATTAAAGTAAGACATAATAGAAATTCAAATATTGATTAAAAAAAGATAACAAATAAAATAAAATCGTAACATATAATAAGAAAAAAAAGAAATATATAATGTTATTATTGTAATTAATTAAATATAATTTTTCTTATTTTACAACAACATCGCCGGCTATTTCTTCTCATTTCCTTTCAATCTGAGGCTGCGAGAGAGTATATAGTATCTTTTTAATAGATTTTCTCACTTTTATCAATCATAAATCATAAATATTTATAATGACCATTAAACCTCGATGTGCATATATTTGGCATTTTCAGCAATCAGAGACAATTAGGGTACACTAAATCATAAGCCAGGTAAATAGGTTTCCTTAATCATAAGCCCATGTAATAGGTTCCCTTAATCATAAGCCCGTGTAATAGGTTCCCTTAATCATAAGCCCGTGTAATAGGTTCCCTTAATCATAAGCCCATGTAATAGGTTTCCTTAATCATAAGCCCGTGTAATAGGTTTCCTTAATCATAAGCCCGTGTAATAGGTTTCCTTAATCATAAGCCCGTGTAATAGGTTCCCTTAATCATAAGCCCGTGTAATAGGTTCCCTTAATCATAAGCCCGTCTAATAGGTTCCCTTAATCATAAGCCCGTGTAATAGATTCCCTTAATCATAAGCCAATGTAATAGGTACAATTAATCAAAAGCATTTTATATATATTCAGTTTTTTACTTTGATTTGGGATATTTTTCTTGCATATTATATATTTGTTCTATCATATATTAGAAAGTGGTGAACTTTTAAATGTATGTGCATGTGGAAAACATGACATGTCCCATATTTTACAATGTAGTATTACAATGCAATATTAGAGGGTTTTGAAGCATGCGTTTGGCATATCTAAGCGTTTCGAGACTTCAATTCCGAAAGTAGCAATTTAGAACCGCAGTGGATACACCTAACTTAAGGACTGATTTACGCTACAATGTTGAACAATTTGTCAATTAGTCAGTTTATTCCTTTAGTAACTAATTAGTTCAATTGACATTTACAAACCCTCAAGACAGAATGAATTTTACCTTTAAAATGTAGTATAAATTGTCAACTACTTTCAACTATAGTATATTCATAAATACAATGGATACCTATTGGGTATATCCCCTTCCCCAACATATTCTCAGTGATGGCTGTATAAGACATATAGCATTTAATAGAGAAAAATAAAACTAAATGTGATAAATTATTATTACTTTTAATAATGGTTAAGAGATATTTTATTAGATAGGAGATGTTGTAATCTATCTCTCCTTATAAATATGGCTAAGCCTGGCTAAGTTCGGATAAGTAGTAATCTTCTGGAGGAGAGGCTATACAACCAATGATTATGCATTGTACTGTTTTCTATTTAGAAACCGGTACTCATGTTTGGTATGAGTGAGAATGTAATCGTGGAAAAGATAAGTACTTATACCAATTTTCTCTATTGTATTTACAGCATTCCACATTAGAAATCATTTATCGACACTAAGAAAAATAATTCAATTCATTTCGGAAAATTGATAGATCACATAAAAGTCACATTTTATTGATAGTGGTAATATGTAAAAGCAACTCTAGGTCTAACCATTGCATAAAACGATATTACACATAAATATTTCTAACCTGTTGACATAGCAATTCAATAAATAACAAAGAAATATGCATATTAAAGGACAAGTGACACATACTAGAGCTCAACGTGTACGCAAACGCACCTATAGCCAGTAGCGTATTTGTATTATATAGAGGCCCATACAAAATCTATTCATGCTTTATTTAGGCATCTTCTAGATTGTAACTAGATGCGGATACCTTCTCTAGTGTGAGAGTGAGAGTAGATAATATAGTATATAACGTACTGTATTGTATTCACAAAATTTTCTGTAATGACGTGTAATATACAGAGGCGTGGACCCTTTATTATTCATATAGATAGTAACTCTAGTATACCGCGATTTTAACTAGGTGTTGCACAACGACAATAATTTACTCTAGGCTTGTTTAGTACCACCCCGACTTACAATGGTACAGTAAGCTACTAAGACTCAGAAATAGAGATATTTTTAGAATTGGTTACAAACTAGATTGACTAGCTCTCTGATTTTCTTTAAAATAGAAGTTTCAAAATTTAAGAAACTTTGAACTAATTCACCCGTGTAGACAAGCATTGTGATCTTTGATTAATCTTATTCCGAAATTATTCGCAAGTATGACAAGGATCAGTCGGCCGGGAGTTAAATTCATTGTCGCTCTTGCCCTAGTATTTTCTGTTATCAGTATGTTGATGGCTGCTGTTGCATTCGGCCTGCCCTACTGGGTGAACTACAAAGTAGACAACAACAAGTTCCCCATATCCAATGGCGCTGCAAATACCTACACAGCGTACACAAGAGATCGCGGTGTTATCTTCGAGTGCCTCTCTTCGAAAACGCGTAAGTTGATGAACTGAGTAGCTTTGTAGCTTTGTCTAGTGAACTTAATTGACGACTACATTTGGTTAAATTTGGGGAACTGGAATTTATATCTTTGTCTAATTGAAATATATATCTATAATATTTATTAAATAAAAAATATAGTAAGCTAAAATAATTGATCAAAAACATCAACTAAAGAGAGTCGATATTTTGAAAAAAACTATAGATATTTGTACTAATATGATAAAATAAATAGTTGATATCTTGTAATAGCTTTAATTTATCTAATTAGCCGAAAAAGAGATTTGGCCTAAGTAGAAATAAAACGATTTATTTATGCATGATTTTGAAATTTTCAGCTATGTAGTAAATCAATATTGGGAAACATATAAAAAGCAATAAGCTCATAAATGCTCTATTATCTAATATGAATATTTATATGCTTCGACTACCAAAATGTTTATTACTGAAGTATAACATCTCATTTTCGTTTTATTTGTAACGGACTGATATGAAGTATTTAAAATAAACAAGAAAATATATTGCCAAATAATTATTTTATATAACAATGAACTGTAGCTATATAGGTATTACACTATTATGTAAAATAATTATCTACAGCTATAAAATAAGGTTTGAAATTGACTCCAACAACAAAGTAAACTATTCTTAGAATAAAAAGGTGATTTCGCAAACACAAAATATATCATTTGTGTCTAATATTGTAAATCAATATGTTAAATTTTATTTTTTAATAATTAAGATAAATGTTTAGTATTATTTGTATAATTTATTCTTTAAAAATAATAATGAAGTATTTAATATTAAACATTATACCTTTTGTACTAATAAATTGTTAGATTTGATAAGTTTGATATGTTTATTAATTAATAAGATCGATAATATAGGTTTAGTTGTGAATAATGTTCTGGTGAATAAGATATTGGTGTTTCAAATAATTTCTTATATGTTTAGAATTGAATTAAAATACAAAACTTGTGTTTTTTAATTTCAAATCTATAGAAGCTATTATTTTAGAGCTACATGAACAAAAAACTTACAAAATAGCTCTACAATTGTCAATTTAACTTAGAAATGTTGCATATTATTAATCATATTTGTCTTATTTATTTTGTAGAGTTTCTCGTCAAGTAAGGTTTTTGTTAAATTTTTCAATATTTTATTTAGTTTAGTTTTTCAATTTTGATTTAAAAATTAACTGAATCTTAAAATGCAAACATAGTTTACTTACCCTTCTAATTAATTGACAAATTTTTATATAATTTTTTTTTGATAACTAATAATTATTCTAATTTTAAAATAAAAGTTGAAATATTACATTTATTCAATCATTTGTTATTTGTTTAAATGATATTTTTATACAAATTGTGTAAATATTATTATCGCACGTTATTTATATAGTACAAATAAATATAATTCATAAATAAAAAATAATAAACGTTATTTTAATATACATTTTTAAAAGAATACTTTGATTGATTATTACAGATTTATATATACGTCGTTGTATTTAAAAAATACATTTCTAACCATCTTATACTTTACATATTAACTATAATACTATCTTATTTATAAATTATTCAGTAAATATTATTTTATTATTTTATTAAATTATTAAAAGTTATATTTATGAACTGTTATAATCAATAAATTGTCCTTATATCAAAACAAAGTACCTGGTTTTGAAGTAGGTTCTTGTACTACATGATTGAATTATATTTCAGTAAGCTAACGAATTATATTCTCCACTTCAGTACCAATTTCTAGCACCCTAAGTAAGCGACAAGTGAAGGTTCCCCAAAACACCAGCTGCTACTACATTGATCAGGATTTTAAAAATGCTGATGATCCAGCTGGAAACATAATTTGTAAGTACGGCTAAAAGTAGAACTAAATTGCAGTACAAACTAAAATGTTAAATACTTTTTTTAAACTTAAAACGTTATTTACTAGTTTTCAACAACTATCATACGAATAAATTATACCCTATTCATAAAATTATTATTTTCCCTTTTGATATATTCGGTATTATAGTTCTTCTATACTTACTTCAAAAGAAGAAATAAAATAAATCGCACGCACACAAAATATTGTGTGTATAGAAATCGAATCTCTCTTATTCAGACAAACTTACCTCTAATTAATTATGAACACGTTCTTCTTCCAATGACCAGCTTTACGCCGAATTCACACCAGTTTCTTCCTCTTGGGAATCGTGTTTACTCTCATCACATTTCTCTTCCACACGATTATTCTCCTGTATTGGTGCTGTCGGCGTATGGAGGAATATTTGAGCAGATTGAGATATGTCGTCACCATCATATCCGCCGTTTTGATGTTCCTAGCAGGTGAGAATGTGGTTTATATTTTCTATATATATTTTAATTTTATATTGTTTGAAACACATAATATAAAAATGTCATACAACATTGCAATCTAATATTACAATTTGTTTGAATTTGTTTGAATTTGTTTACAATAATAACAACCATGTTTATATACTGAAATCGTGTATCTATTTAAATGTATGAAATTAATGATAGTTATTATTGAAAATTTGTTAATGATAAACCAATATTTTAATTATATAATGAAATAAGATTTATTGTTAAATTTATTTAATTTTAAATTTAAAAAAAAGTAGTTAGAGAATTTAGGATCAAAATATGTTTTGCCTATCATTTTCCCTATTGACATTTGACATTATTAAAATGCATGCTTAATGTTAAAGAAGTATAATTTTAGTAATGTTTAATTTATATAAATTAAATACTGTTTTTGTTATTTACTACTTTAAAATCCAACATTTTACGTTAGATTTTTTAATAACAAGTATAGCACAATTCTAATACAAATAAGTATAAGAACAGTTTTTTATTGTCTTAACTTATCATAAATTTAGATTCACTATATATGACAATATCCATATAAATGTATGTAATCTGAGTAATATTCTTGAAGTGTATTAATATATTCTAGTGCAATAATTATTTTAATATTACACTTACCTGAATTAACCACATATTTAATAAGATTCAACTCATCCAACTAATATTTCTAGAAATTCTCACTTAAAAAATATTTCTCTACATTATTTGTGTTAAGGAGTTTACATTATAACCACAAGTAATCCTTGCCAATTAACTTGAATTTATTTACACATAAATAAATTAATCAGGCGCGCCCCTAGGATTTTCCGAAGTGTGGTCGTTTTAATGCACAAGGGCGCTGTTTAAAAAAATCATATATCATGAAAATTGTATAATTTTTTTATTATTACTTATGAAAGTGCGCCGTTGCCTCTGCCAAAGGGGTTCGTTCGACCTTTCGATCTCCTTTGGCTGCGCGTCATTAACAAACACTGCATGTTATTTAATCCATATTACGAAGTCAATAATTGAATAGGTGTCCCGAGTAATACTAGAGAAGAAAGTGTGCTAAATGTCTATATTAAATGCCGTGCTTATTAATATATGTAGGTGTGTGATTTTATGTACATATATACGCGTAGAAAAAACATGTCGATTCAAAGTATAACAAAAAACAAAATCCCCACAATTGGTGAAAAAACGTCAACGCTTTACTTAACAAAAATAAATCTGAAAATGTTAGCTCTTCTCCTATCCTTCTCGATGGAAAATGGCTTCTCAAGAACGACGCCGCAGTTAAACTATCCTCTCATTTCACATTGATCACCAATACTACTCCCGTTTATGAATTACCAGTTGCTCTACCTGAGAGTGCGCCCTTGGAGCCTCCTTTAGAATTAAAAGTTTTACAATGTATCTCCTCACTAAAGGAACATTGTGCACATGGCCCCTTTGGAATTCCCCCATGGCTACTCAAGCACGGAAGACACTACATCATCAACACGCTGATGAACACATCAAACAAATTTACAGTAAAAGAATATTCTCTCCACTCTGGAAAGTAGTAAATATCCGACCAATTCCTAAAAATCTCTCTCCTTCAAGCCCAGCTGATTTCCGTCCAATATCGCCACTTGAAATATAACTATCTAAAATATGCGAAAGAACTATCTGCACAAGACATCAAAGCCAACTACGGCTCACCAACCATCACGCGTACATAACAAGGGAGGAACAACAAGCGCCCTCGTCTCCATCTTTGACAAATGGACTCCGGCTCTCGACAATGGAACACCTTTCATCAGGGCTGTTTTAGAATCAAGCATGGAATGTACCCAGCGCTCATCAAGTTGAGACACAGTTTTCTTACTGATAGGTTTCAAACAGTCCACTTTCAGAGAGGCATATCCAGCTGTGTTGTGGTCACTGAAGGTGTCCTTCAAAACTCGATTTTAGGACCTTGGATGTGGTCCACATATATCTCAGATCTATAGCTCCGTCTGCCAGCTATGAAATCTATGCAGACGATGTCACTATGTCCACATGCTCAGGTAACACTCTCACCTCTCTCCACAAGGAAGTTCAAGATGCCATTGTTAACATCCAGAACTGGTGCAGCGTTAACAACATGAACCTCAGCACATCCAAGACTGTTGAATTTATCATCGGTGCCAGAAGAGAACCTAATAACAATCCTATCGTCATTGACAACATTCCTATTCGTCAGGGTAAATCAACTAGGCTCCTGGGCGTAATCACAAATTGCCACCTTACCTCCAAGTCCACAGCCGTTTTGGTGAAAGTCCCAGGGGCCTGATAGATTTAAATCGCTCACACACCAGGAGCTTATTTTAGTATGCTTCTCCAGCGTGGTTCCCACATAGATCAAAGGAGACCATATCCGCTATCTCTCGAGTGGAAAAATATGCTTTGAGTGCCATCTATCCTCATCTTGACTACGAGAACGCCCTCCGAGTAGCAGGTCTCCTTCCGATCCTCAACCAACTTGAGTCCCTCGTGCTGCAGCAGATGAAGAAGATGGTGTCTCAAGATCACCCACTATATCATCTTGTCCCCAAGCCACAATTGGAGATCAGCAATTATCAAACAAGAAAGTGTCGTCTTCTGTGAGTTCCACGACACAACTTAGCTTTTCGCAGTAGATCGTTTATCGTTACAGCTTGCAAGCTGTACAATGCCTCATAACTTGTTACTTGTTTATTATCTTGTATCGAATTTTATATGACCACGAATTTTTTGTACCCAATCCTGTATATCATCTCTCTGTGATCAAAGATGCTTAATTGTCATTTTGAAATAAAATACTTTTTTTCTTTATGTTTATATTATTCTTTGTTATTACATAATATTAATATGTACTATTAATTATTAATACTATATATTATTTCATTCAATCAATTATAAAGAATATTATATATATGAATGCTTTTAAAGAATGAATTACCTATACTTATGTATTTGTAATACAACGCTTAATGTGCATCGATAGCTTAAGTAAATAAAACGAAGAATGTTAACTGATTAGTAATATTACAGATTCCTTGTGAATTGTATCTTCACATAAACGCTACACCACCCTCAACTATATTTACCCACAATGTATACTCAAAATATAGTTCGAAGAAAATTGAACGGAATTTTTTAATATGTTATTGCTGAGATTGTGATGTAAATGTACATTTCATTAAAAAAAGCTTTTAGAAGATGCTCAAAATAATCACGGACACAATTATAGAAAACACAGAATTATACTGTAATTCTATAGCTATAAAACATATATTTTTGTATACTAATAAGCAACTTAAGTTTTCTCTGGTGTTGATATTATAATAAGTATGGCATGTCTGCCACGCGCATAGTATAATAAGCAGTTAGTTTACAAATTGTTTTCTAAGGAGCGGCATTATAAATAATTACTCAGATATATGCATTCCTAATTATTTTATGACAAATCATCAATACCTACTTTCTTTCATGCTATATATGGTGGTGGTTCATTATTGTATTTCTTTACTATAGTTAGATGCCTACCTATTGTTGTCAGCGTTGGTGAATAGTCTGAAAAATGCAAATCTCAAATTATGTACCTGGTTTTTCTTTTGTCATATACAAAAGAAATACTTAGGTTAATGCAACCAGGTGATGAATGAATATTTTATGAATAACTCCATTCCATAACATTTTTTTAAACGTGCTTCATAAAAGTTAGTAATAAAATTAAACATCACGTAATATTATTCAGTAAAAGAAATTGTTATAATACCAAATGAAGGCCAAGATAAATAATGTAAAAACATATATAATTATAAACTTTTATGTTGGCCTTTTTTGCTGATAAATTATGCCTATATTTGAAATATTTTATAAGATACAAATTTTTGTTTCAAATATTCACGATTTTGAAAAATAGTTTAATGCACATATTAGTTATTAACTTCATTGTTATTTCACATAGTATCTAGTTCCATATTTTACAAAAATGAAATTATAGGGATTATAAATAAGGGAGCGGTTACGTGTATAGACAACAAGATTAATATTATGCATTTTAACAACGTAATAAATAATAAATATATTATATTAGTCATTCAAAAATGTTATTACTGTAGTCGAGGAGGAGGAGAGTTCCCCATTTTCCATGGGGTGTTTTAAAGTAGACTTCAAAAATCAGACTGCTGGATTGAAGGAGTGGAGGATACTGCAACTCCTGTAACTCCTGCAACCCCTGAAATCTTTGTAACCCCTGCAACTTTCGTAACCCCTGAAACCCTTGCACCCTTTCAAACTGTGCAACCTGTGTAACCCCTGCAACCCCTGCAACCTGTGTAATTACTGCAACCTATGTAACCACTGCAACCCTCGCAACTCTGCAACCTATATGTAACCACTGCAACCCCTGCAACCTATGTAAATGCTGCAATCTGTGCAACCTTTGTCACCCTGCAACACCCGCAACTCTGCAACCTTTGTAACCACTGAAATCTCTGCAACCCCTGCAATCCCTCCAGCCCGCTGCACATGACACTACATTTACATATTTGTCTTATATATGGTATGTAATGCATCTTGCAGTACAGAATAATTGACGAAAAAAAGACCCATTGGATATTTGTATATAATAATATTATTTTCATTTAACCATTTTTATTAATTTTAAACCGATCGATTACTTTAAGTATACATTGAATACATCGAAAACTTGTAATCTAATAAAACAGAAAATATTAAAATATCAAGTAACTTTATATTGTTATATATCATTTTTTATTTTACTTTCAGTTATGTCATATTTCATTTCAATGTGGATTTACCATGAGCTTCTTTCTCAGGAGAAATCCCCATCTATCTCTGGACTTCCTCAGATTTTTTCTAACTGGCCAACCGTATGTTAAAATGATATTTTATGTTATATATTATATCAAAGTGAAAAAGTTCATATTCAAGAATAGGCCATGATCACTAGACACAACTATATTATATCCCAAATATTTAAATTCCAAAAGCACCTATATATTATTTTAATTATAGTTTATATTATGCTTTTATAAAATTAAAATTTTATTTTCATTACGATTTTTTATATATATATTATTACTACATACTGTATTTAGGTTTAATATTTGTAGCATTAAAAAGTATCCACGCGATTTTTGAAAATTCAAACTTTATGAAGTTCCATCACTTTCTTTCATTTAACACGAAATTGAAATGTTGCTGTCAATATTTTGGTACATATGTATAATCTCTAACAAGGCTGCTTGCAGCTGAGAAACACAAATATGCCAACAAATTCTATATACATTTAAGATATAAAATATACGGAATATAAATTATGCTTTAGTGGTTGCTATAGCTACTCTGTATAACTATTTACAGAATCTTCGACTTGCTACAACCATCTCATACGGCCCAGCATACTATGTGGCATGGGGCGCCATATTCATAGCCCTGGTCACGGCACTACTATTTCTACTCTGTGCTTGCTTCACGCTTTATCCAGATCACAGTTTGGAAATTAAAACTAGGTCAAATAGCGAAAGAATTCAAGGTAATATCTAAATATATCCATGAAGAATATATCATACATGCCATAATATAATCCATTTCTCAGTTATGTGCATACTAACTGTCATAAAAGTGTACATATTATTATATTTTGTATCTCATACGAGTATTGGATAATCTCTTGATCTTTAATTATAAATATAATTACGTCTTACAATTCTATTTCATAAATGTACAAACACATTTAAGAAAATTAATTGATTATGAGGGTTAGGGTTAGGGTTATGGCTGTTTCCCTAACGACAATGTTAATTATTTCATATATTGTTTTGTGTCTAACAGTGACAGTAAATATTTCAGTAAAAATGTTTACATTTTTCGTTTACTTATCGTCTCTATTCTGCTTATTAATATACAAGCATTATATTATATCAAAAGTAATATACATATATATATTACAACAAATATTTTGTAGAACTATAAACATGTTAATAACCTAAATAATTTTCATTAAAATTACCATGAGTCAATTTTATCGTCTCATTTTGCATGCTATCATATGTTTTGATGAATTTATTAGTTTTACATTACAAATTTAGGTTTTGAATTAAACTGATTGTATCCAGAGGCCTAATTTCCTCTCTTCTTCCAGAAACATCCTTATCCAACCCCGGATTCATCCACCATGACTATACCCAGACGGCACCAACTCCCAAACCCTTTGTATCCGCCACTGAAGACCCACCAAGGTCCCACTATCCCGACGTCAGTTACACCCCTGCTGCCACCATCACACCAGCTCCCGTGGTGCATCAGGACAACTCACTGGCACGCTCCATAAGTCCCCCTTTTGTCGCTGATACTAAATCAGGTATATACTATGTGTGCCCAATTTCGAGTAAGTTAGTTTTGCTGAACTGGTGTGGAGATGTACCTATATTGAATTTTCATGAACTGACCCAGACATTTTTGACCGATATAAAAGCCCTTTTGAATTGTAGGCGTTAATGAAGTCCTTCACATTAAATTTATAATCAAAATCTTAGTTCTTGTATCAACAATTCCGGTCAACAATTTTACTTGAAACATATATACTTATACTCGGACTACTCTTATTTGTATTTTTTGTTTTTTACTATTTATTTTACTATACTAACCCTAAAATAATTTGTTACTGTATTTCGGTGTACTTTTTTGTATGATTTGCGTGAAGATGCTTATTACACGAAGCGAAAGAGAAATTTTACTAACTGAATTAAAGAATATATCTTAAAAAATAATAGAAATTGCAAAGCAATTGAAACTCGCAACTATGCGATATTTAGCTTAATACTGAAGCTCACCTCGCGAAATATGTTATTAAAGCCCTGCATTATTTTATTTCACCATCTTATAAATAAGTATATGATTTTGGGTAGCTTTCTTTTAAATATATATATATGTATAATGTAATACATTTTATGCTCTTTACGTTTGTCTTATATATAAACAGATATTAAATTTCTTTGAATTTTGTGAAAAATAATTACCATTTGAGGATTTAAGATAAGGCGTAATATATATATGAATGTACGAGCAGTTTTGAACTTAGAGTTTTCTATGTAACTAATAATAATAACAATAAATATCTGTTTATACTTGTCATCGTCGGTTTGGATGTTCTAACTTTATGTAATGTATGTTGTCTAAATTAAAGTTATATTTAATCAATTTCACTCACTGCAAACTATATAACGTTATATTTCACAAGCGCATCTAATTATATGATGCTTATTTTCATGAGTATGCGATAAAACATTATAGTTCTTTAATCTATGACCATTTGATTTGTATTGAATCAGTTACGTAATAACTTCACTGCAAATATCGGCTGATGATTTAGTGCATGTCAGTGACAAATTTAGTTTTTCTGTCGTGTCTCATGGTGTATATTTTTGTACGATTTTCTAAAATGGAAGCATGTGACAAAAATAACGCGAAAAACAGGAGATTGTGTTCTTTTATGAAGATATACCTAGAATATCTCATTTCATATTTCGTTTTAGATGTATATATTGACATAGGTAAATAATTATTTAATAAACAAACCTTTTAGAAATGACATGTTGAAAAAAAGTAATGTATTAATAAACATGTTATGTTACATTTGTATATGAATGTAATAATAATTATAATTAATTATTATAATTAGTAATAATGTATAATTAATATCATACTAGATTGTACATGTACTTAATTAAAAAATAGATTTTTTATGAGGGGCAAAAGGGTTTCTCAGACCTGTCCTTTTACATGAAGGGTTTTTTATAACAATGAAAAACTCATTAAAAAACTTTATAAATGGTTTCCTAAAAGGATTCGTGTAGTAATTTTTTTTAATTCCCCGCTCGGGAAAATTGGGTACTACTTCAATAATGTTAGTTATCATCAAATTCTACCGTATTACATTCTATGAAATGAAAATGTTTGGCATCAAATGTAAACTGCAACAAAAATAGTATGATTCCACACTAAAAGAGTATGTCGTAAAGTTGAAAATGACACCCAAACTGTTAAAAAATTAATCGCGAAAAAGAAGTGTAATTTTAAACATTTTGTTGAAATTTACACTTCTTTTTAGTGAAACAATAGTAACAAAATGTATTGGTAAATCAAGATAATTTAAGTTAGATATAAAAACAAGTTTTAATTTAAAAAACTATTACTACACGTTTAAAACATTAAAAATTAAACTAGGCATAAATTATACATAAATTGGCATGTAATTAATTATACATAATCACTTACCTTTATTACAACGAATGACAAATTCAACTTGATGTATATTTCTATTTTTACAGAAATAACTTAAAAATTAATGATTAGAATAAAATCATTCAAAATGTTAGGTATTTGTCTGCAATAAATAAGATTTTAGTCCTCAGAATACAGGTGACTTATACAGCTGCGATTAACGTATTGGCCTCAACTTATTTTTATTATGGTATACTAATTTTTATATTAAATAAATCATTTTTAAATGAGGGATTTTTGTGAAGGCTAGCTTGCACAAAAAAAGTCAAACAATTCTGAACCATGTATAAGCATATATATGCAAGTAAATTATAAGGTTATGCAACCATGTATTATATATACTTTCATACTTATTCAAATAGCTTTTGTATTTCATCGATTTCACGAAAGAAACAACAAATAAGTATACTAATCAAAAAGTGAGTCAATTAAATTAATGCACTCTACGATACTGTTATATTTAGTTATACTAATGCTGAAATAACTAAGAAATTGATTTTAAATGTGTGTGTTTTATAATATATATTCATAAACTTACCTGTTTAATCTTGATGGATCTTTAAAACAGTTGGAAAAATTATGAACAATCAGTTTTCAGGACACACAAATTACTATATAATTCACTCAGACAAAGGGGTGCATTATAACTAACTGAGTCGTTCCCTTATACACTCCCTGTGTATATAATAACCTTCCGTTATTGATCGAAACTTGGAGCTTAGCCCATAGTAAAGAAGAGATAATCCTGACTATATTATGCTCTAATGTGTTTTCGGAGTGCAGTTTATATGGAGCATAATTTATGGTTGTACTAATAGCGTTGGGTATATGTATGTTATTGTGAATATATTATACAACTACTATGTACATAAAATAGGTATAATAATTTAGTATATAAAAATAATATTAATAAATGTATAGAAATATATATGCATCTGTGTATAATTGCAGCGAATACAAATACAATAATCAGCAAAGTTTATTAAATTATCCATTATTATTAAACATTTATCATATATAATGCAAGCAATGGGTATGTACTTTTAATACTTCCTAAAAGAATATGTATTGCAGAAATATAAAACAAAATTAAACTTTATTATTATGTACTGTGTAGGAATATTTGGCATTAAAAACATTATCAATTGTTATTTGTAAAAAAAGTAGAAAATCTCACACATAATTAATTGCATATTACTCCACTATATTTCTTTCAAAACATTGTAACAAAGTACTCTTCAACAATCAGACATGATACATTCTAGTGTACCTAATGCACACTTGGACAGAAAAATATTTAATATTTAATGTGTAGTAAAAAATAGTGTATTTCCACACTCTTTTGATGTAAAATACTTTTCTTGCAGACCTATGTTAACAATTAGACAGGTACCAAAAGTTTCAAAATAATCGCCTTTAGTATAATTTGAGTGGTGAGAGATTTTATTTAATTGATTAAAAATATTTGTAATAATGTTTGTATGTATAATTCGCTTTTATATCTAAACAACCATTAAAAGGTTTTTAATAAACCCATAAAAAAACCATTTTGGTCAAAGAGTTTGTCATTAGCAAGAAACCCTTTAACAAATCATTTTTTTCTAATAGAGCATGTTTTTAATAATTAAAGCCTAGTTTATTAATTTGATTAGTAAAATATCTTGATGAACATGGTAAATTAATACCTTTATTATTCATGTATCATATTACTAAACGAAAATATACTCTTTCCGTAACAAAAATAACGTGAACAATAATCCAATTTTATTATGAAGTTTCAAATGGTTCAAACGTAATCTTAAAGCTGATTTTTTTAGTTAAAAACATATTTTACTGTAAATTATACGTGTATATATAGCTTTATCTCTCATACTTCAAGTTATTTTTACGAAATGTAACGTGAAAACACATTATGGCGAATTTATCGTAAATTTTAATTTTATTATTAATAGTTACTTTTTAATATTTATTAGATGTACAAATTATATTTTAATGTAATTTTAATGAATTAATTTGCTTTTCCAGTATTTTTATATAAATTTAGTCAACTACACGAATTTGAATAAATTGTAGTTTATGACGGTAACCCCCTATTTAAAAAAAAACATTCATATTTCAAAATAAAAAAGCATTATTTAACTAAGTTCGTTCGTTCTATATAAGTTTGTTCTATAGACAGTAGCAAATATCTAAAACAAATCTAATTTCAAAATAATGATTTAGCGTATTGCCTCGACAATAATTATACGAGTCAGACTGTTTGACTGTTAGTAAGTTATAAAATAATTCTTGCGCTAAATTTTATTAAGTGAAGTCCTTAAAACTCTCTCATTACCCCTGCTTGCAAAAGGCTGATAATATTTTCTAGTAATATACAATTAACAGGACTACTAACATTATCTCAATGAACAGCAAGTTACTAATCAATATGGAGTGTAACATCTCTCCTACTCTCGTATATAGCCAGGGTATGTTATATCATTGCTTTTGAATTTGATTTAATCATTTGTAGATGTATGACATTTAACCAGACATTTCTTAAATATTATTAAATTCATACTGTAAAAATGATAACATTCTGCCTCTATTTATATTATGACATATTTAGAAGTAATGTAATACATGCATATATATGTTTTCTCTTTTTAAAAATGATACATAAATAACTGCATTGCGCATACTATTTAGTTTATCAAAATACTATTTATAATGAGTCCATTTATTTATGGCTTTACTAAAAATGTTTTCACGTTCAAAAATACATAAATAGTCTCATACAATTATCATAACTTCTCTACGAGGCAGGTGCCAGTCCCGATAATATGGTCTACATCCCGATCTACTATGAACGAGACAACGGTGGAGCTGAGGGTTCTATGTCCCATCAGCCCCAAATTGCCAGCAACGAGCCACCGGACGCCTTCTACGCTATCCACTCGAGTCATCCAAGTGGCGGAATCCAGCCACCGAGTTTCAGCAAACAAAAAGATGTGGGTGTAAGCTCTGAAGGAATCTACATGGGCCGCCCTACTGCCAATGCCTACACTATGTATTGATTCATGAGGAAGCCGAGAGGAGAGGAAAGGGAAGAGTGCTAGTCTGCAGAGCAGGCTAAGATATACACTCGACGTTGTGGTTTGAATAGTTCTCAATAGCGATAATCCAACGATTATCAAAAGCCTTTCTGGTATAATATGCACTTTTGAAACTCATTTTGCTAGGTATACCTGATCATATCGATTGACCTATATTTTATCCTATCAAATGCCACTTAGAAATATTTAATTACGTTATGATTTTCTAAAAATAAAAATAAAAATACTTATTACGCAATTAAGTAAATTAAAGCATTAACGGTGTAACAAAAAATGAGTACAACTATATATATCCTGTTGCACCAGAAGAAACTTTGTGGGTTTTGATCGATGATTATTTTTACGTATAATATTCATTTTATTATCATATATTATCAGCACCTAGAAAAATTAGAAGTAGTCCAGGCAACATGTTTTCATGAAACATAATAATGTAAAGTTGATTGAACAATTAATAATTTGTTTATTAAATTATTAAACATTTTTAATTAACCATGTAAACGTAGTTAAAATCAATATTATATAAATAATAAGGATTCGCGGACATACTATACTTATATATTCATGTATTATACGTATTGGGTAGGTAGGTACTATAATATGGTTTCTGTAAAGCACATTATTTAAATGTTTTAATAACGTTTAAACGATTTTTCGGAATGTATTTCGTTCTAGCCAGGTGCGTCACATCTTTAACCGGATAGTATCAGAGCGTGCTTTATGTACCTACCATTCGATTGTATATCTTACATTTTTCAAAATATTTTTTGAACTCAATTTCATATATAATATACATAATAAGTCTGATGTCATAACTGTCGGCATAACTAAGTTTTTATGTTTAAAAATTTAGGAGTTTTGTACTAAAATATAGAATGTATAAACGTACAGAAAATTTAAAATAATACTTATCAGAAATTAGTACAAAAAGAAAAAAAATTAACAAGGAAGGATTACTTGATCTGCTGAATGATTTTTTGCTCTTTCGAGTAATGCTATATATTTATTTATTGGTGATTGTTAAAAACTAATTTTTAATATCTCATTTTATATACCTAACATATTCATGCATCCCTATGTTGTATTACTTATTATACAGAAAAAATATTATGCGATTTTGACCATTAGTAATTTGGATTAGAGAATTTGGTGCATCAATTTACTTTTTTTTAGCTTTTATGCAGATTTTTGACAAGCAATATTGACACTTGTCATATTTAGAACAGTTTTCTGTCATTATTTCGATATTAAATTGACAATTAGTAGTATAATAAGTACTGATCCAATGCTGTTATAATAAGAAATACGTTTGTGTATTTTAGGCATATAATTCATTTTAAATAAGCTTCATTTGTATCTATATTATGATGGATAATTTTGGCCATCATATCAATATATCTGTGTAGTACATAGACTATATAGATGATGTATGCTACATTTTTACATAATATTTATATATTATTATTCTTTGAAGTCCCCATTTACGATATCATTTATTAATATATAATATGTATATTATGATGTATACTATATTTAAAACTACCAAAGTGGATATCATTGCAGGCTGGCTTGCTTCTTATTAGTAGAGAACATTGACTATTTTCATTCGGGTAGCTATCGTGGCATCATCATAAAGCGCACTTGCTTTAAAGTGGAGAGGCGAAATTTACCTAAAAGCGGTCTTATCCTAAAGCGGCCTTATGCAATCGCGTAACTATGTTATAGCGGCCTGCTATACTTGCACAATTTTGAAATAGCAGCAAAAAAGCGGCCTTATGTAATCGCGCACCTACATTATAGCGGTCTGCTACATTATAACGCAATGTAATATGTAGTATAGCAACACATTCCATAATTATGTATGTATTTATAATTTGGGTGTGTGAGTCTAATATAAACTGGCCTTTATTACTGACCAACAAATATATTACCATTACCGCTATAGCTACAGTGCGCTCTAGTATCATGCGGCTCTAGAATATGTTTTCATTTTTGGGCTTTACCGCTATAATGCAAGTGCGCTCGTAAGTCCGCAAATTCATAAAATCGCTTTTACATAAGTTTTCGTATTTTGGCAAACCTATTGTTCTGCCGCGCTCATCATGGTTCGCGTTTATATCATGCTGCTCTTATGCAACACACCTTTTCATTCTTCTTCAAACAGGTTCTCTATTTGAAAAATAAACGATTATACAATATTTGGGTTTTATAGATTATGTACAATATAAATACAGGCAAAAGCCTATTGATATAAAAAATGATTCAAATCAAAGATACTACAGAATTATTAATAACTTAGATTTAGTATAAAATGTTTAATATAATACCACTAAACTACGTCATCTAATTATGATAATTATAAAGATAATATGAAAATATTGTAGCCCGTATGCACCAAATAAAATTAAAGCTATGTGGTGCTCAATTCCTTGATTTGATTCTCAACTTTAATTTAGGTTTTAATTATAAATGAATTTTACATTTTTATACTTCATCATATTTAATCAGCAATATTTTATTACAAATACAAAAGTTTATATATTTTCGAATCTATTTATCTTATCTTCCTATGTGACATACTCGATTGATAGTCAATCATTTTGAAAATTGGCACATTTTCCCATTAAAAATAATATCTCAAATTACAATTTTTATAATGATGTAGCACCTGTTATACTGATTACAACGAGTAATATTATATTTTAGCAAATTTTATTATATAATTATTTAATATGTCTACTGAGCAATTAGAGTATTTTTTTTTAATTAAAAAATAATATTATATGTTATTAACTATATGTTTAGTATGTTTGTGATCTTTAATTATCATAAAAACATAAATGGCATACTTCTGACTTCTAATTTTTTTACTCGTATATGTTTGGTTATAACATTTACATGCTATAAAATGTATCTAGGGTCTATAACCCAAAAAAAGGGAATTTTTTGTTAACAAAATCAAGACTGTATGTACAAAAACAAAATCAAAGTCTAATTAGGTAAATTAATTAGAGGAAATGTCTGTATGGATATAGCTATAATAGATAACCTACAAATAAATTCGATTATTTTAATAAGTTCTTCAAATCAAATAGCAATATGGAAAATTGTTTTGCAATACTTTTTTGCTTATTGTTTGAACGATTATTCTTTAAGAAAACGTTGCAAATTGATGCAGCATTTTCAAGACACTGAGATCTTCATTCCACCTAGAATTTGAGGGAAATAAACCGAGAGTACACCGGCTGTGAAAAACATCATTCTTTCTGAGTTTGTAAATCACATGACGAAAGATGTGTCGTTCTTTCTGAGTTTGTAAATCACACGACGAAAGATGTGTCGTTCTTTCTGAGTTTGTAAATCACACGACGAAAGATGTGTCGTTTTTTCTGAGTTTGTAAATCGCACGACGAAAGATGTGTCGTTCTTTCTAAGTTTGTAAATCACATGACGAAAGATGTGTCGTTCTTTCTAAGTTTGTAAATCACACGACGAAAGATGTGTCGTTCTTTCTGAGTTTGTAAATCACACGACAAAAGATGTGTCGTTCTTTTTGAATTTGTAAATCACATGACGAAAGATGTGTCGTTCTTTCTGAGTTTATAAATAATACTGTTCTGCTCATAGAGTAATATACCAAGAGAGTTCACTTAGCGCATTTGAATGTATACATCTATCAAAATTTAAAGACAAGGTAATTCGACCATGTAGATTTCGAAATTAATTTAAAAATACTCTAAAAAATTGCCTTCCTGATTTATGGTATCATACTACTTAATTCTCATAAAAATATTTAGTAGTATATTTTTAATAACAATCTATTTTCAATCAAATTTAAATAAGTAACGAGAATAAATCAAAATGAAAATAGTTAAAATAATTATATTTAACAGCACATGCTTTAAAATAGAAATAATAGTCATATAAAACCATACATGTTTGGACCACACGATATTGACTAAAGAATATAGGATTGTAAAGAAGGCTCACAATTTTGATTCAAGAGGAAAATCCACCATTTTGAAAATACTGTCAAACAAGGAAATATATTTTAGTCAAAAATTCATAATATATGAAAAAGTGGAATATCTTTAAAACTATAGAAGAGATAGTCTTCTGAGTTACATATTTGGATTCCCGAGTTAATTTTTTTTTAAATATGTGTAATTAGGGCATAAGTCTCTCTTATTTCTAAAAAATTTACAAGCAATAAAATATATTCTTTTCCCAAATATTCATATTTTAATATAAAAATTGGAATATCTCCAAAGCTATAGGAGATACCAGGTAATATTTTGAAAACATAACCTATGCTTATAATAAACATTGAATTGATTATTATGTTATTTACTCAATTAAGAGAAAAATAGTTTTTTTGTTCTTACTGGCATTTTTAAATAAAAGACGCAGGTCCACAAATTTGTCATATTATTATGTTCCACAACTTTTAAAACCATTTTTTTTAATTTCTTTTGAAGATTCCAGTCAAAAATAATTTTGGATACTGATATTTAGAATAATAAAATCATAATAACAAATTTTTATAGATTTATATAATAGTACGAGGTAAATAAGAGATATCAATTGGAATATACACTACATAAAATAAACAAGTTCTATACAGTCTCCGACAAAAGTATGGAACATTTTGAAAAATATCAAAAAAAGCTACGAAATTGTCCAAAATATTGATT
>JAYRBW010037659.1:0-11831 GCA_036023295.1 Invenusta paracnida | reverse complement strand
CATGACACGCAGACTTGACAATTTAAAACATAAAAATAATAAATAGACGCATAGATTTAGTATAGAAAAAATCATAGGAAAACTCGTAGTGACTTATGGCGGACCCTGTAGGTATGTATGGATAAAAAAACGCGTTTTTTATGCGCCAATCTATATATAATAGACATTGTAAATTAAGAACCTTGAAGTTGTTTGAACTTATGTTACAAAAATTGGTAATTCATATAATACCTATAAAAGAGAATTATCAATATATATATATACCTACTCCCTTTAAATCAGCACTAAATATTTATTAATTTTCTCATTAATTATGAAATACATAAATTCGGTTGAAACGAGTTTCAAATGTTATAATCTATAAGTTATTGTTACCTATATTCTCTGGAAATTATGTACTAGCACTTCTGACATTATTTTGATTTATAGCGCTTTATAAATATATTATTTTTATTGTTATTATATAAATGAGTTTGCAATACAATTAACATTATGGATAAATTACTAATAATAATAAAATGAAAAATATAAATTATAAAAATAATTAAAAATGAAAATTCACAAATTGTAAGGGTTGAATACTCACCAAAAATAAGTAACCTATTTAAAACAAAGTTTTTAAAATTTAATTATTGTATTAAATTTTCAAAAAATATAAATATACTTTCTGAATTGTAGGTATATCTAGGCATATATAAGTGCTTATTATATATCTCTAGTTTTTTTAGTTGTTACACAGTGAAAAGATGTGTTTCTTAAGGAACAACCATAACGATTTTTAAGCGAAACTAATTTAAATTAAATTAAATTAATCATAAATATCATAAGAATATCATGCATAGTGTTATTACACATTTGTGTTTTAATCATTTTCTCATATTGGTAGTTCTGTATTAAAAATAAGTATATATGTGTTAATCTATTTAGTCAAAACGTACAATGTAATGTAATGAAATATATATGGAAAAATATTTTGTTAACGATTCATAAATTATGCTTTTTCATGAAGTATTAACATAGTTTAAATGCACAAAACTTAATATTAGAGATTATGCATGGTAAAAATAAATAACTTCCATTGGCTGCGATGACTTTTCTCCAATGATTTTGTAAAGCATAACATTATTTCAAGCTTGAGAGCTATCAAAGATCCATGGAAGTTGTTGAAAAATTAATTTCAGCCTTTATTATCTTTGTTTCTTCATCAATATTTTTTAAATAGATATTGTCCTTCATTTTTTCTCTGGAGTCAATCAATATAGGTACACTGTTAACTCAATGCGATCATAAATGCAGCCGAAAGCAGCTGTAAACTGCAACCGATGAGCTCCTATACGTACGTCTTCTAAGCAGCCGTAATACGCCACCTAATGATATAAAGAGCCATAAATTAAGGTGTCGTAATTTCTTAAAGGAGCCGCACGAGCTCCTATATGCGTCTCATTAGCAGCTGTATTAAAAATGTTAGCAGCCATAATTTTTCTAGAGCCGTAAATAGATATTTATTAAAATCATTTATTTATACAAATAGCTTTGCAATAAGAGTTAAATACGAACTAAAATAAAATGATCGATAATTTATACTCCTATAATTGACAAAACATTTAATTATTGCTTATATATATATAAAAAACATTTATTTACAAAGCATAAAACTTATACAAACTCATACAACATATTATACTTATAATATAGAAATCACAAGTATTTACAGAAGAGTAAAGTTACAAAATGGTAATTGTACAGTAAATGATTACAAATGGTCAAACATAATGTTCAACGAGTTTGGAATACCTATGTAGGTTATACATTATAGGTAACTGAGGTAGAAATGGTTAAGGTTGCTGTATAGTAATAAGTATAACTGAATAACGATATGATCAGCAGTAAATAGGACTGAGAGTAAATGTAATAATATATATAATACATTTATGAAAAATGATTATGAAAAAAGTAGAACATGAGAAGTACAAATAGAAAGCTACGGAAGTTTTTTTAATGTATAGAATGTATGTTATCAATTTATAAACTACTACTTACTAAATGACGTATATAGACTTTTATAAAAATTTATAAAATCAATACAATGTAAATTAGTAAAATAATTCAGAAATTATTTCTAGCTGTTTGCAAAGTTTGTAAGTAAAAAGTGGAAGTGTTGAAGTGTTTACATTTACAAAATATAAAGTATCAGTGAAAGAAACATTCTGGTAGGTAATATGTAATATACATTTTCCAACCACTTCTATTTGAAAATTACTCCAATTCCTCACATTTACATTAGTAGTTTCAAGTTTCGAAAAGAGTATTTTGGAAAAACAATAATCACGGCTCTAGTATCAACCACTATTTTCACATTTTGTCCATTTAAAAGAATATCTCTATAGGTAGAGTTAACATTTTCTAAATTTGAGGCATAAATAGAATATGAATGGTTAGTATTATCAATGTCATTTACATTGGAAATAGTGTTTACAATTTCAGATGAGCATCATATACCCGAAAAATGAATCTTACCATATCCATTGAATTTTGAATTCCGCGATTTGCACCTTGAGTTGAATTCGAAGTGTGAATTCGAGCCACATTTATAGCATGAACGTGTCATCGATCCCATGTTCGTTGAGCTCTTTAGCTGTCGGGATGCGTTTGTATTCGTAAGTTGTTGACATGGTGTGGTCTTTCCAGAAGGTTGTATTGCAGTTACATCGAAGCCTGTGGTGTTGATACTTTGCCTTTCCGTTCTCGAGCGCTCGTTGTCTTCGACTTTTCTAATTGCTAGGTCAATGTAAGTTGGGTGTCATCCTCTGATAGCAGACGCTCTCCTAGTCTGTCGTCATGAACTCGTATGACTAAGTAATTGCTGTGAATGCTTCAAAGTTACACTCAACTGATAAACGATGTAACCGGCAGAAGAATTCAGTTATGCTCTCATTATTAAATTGCAGACATTGAAAGAACGCCTTGCGCCGAAGTAGAACGCTTGATTTTTCCCGAAGAATTCTCTCAGACGGTCAACACTGCTTATAAGTCGCTTTTGGAGCTGGTAATCTATCATAAATGTGAGTGTCTTCATACGCTTTGACGACGAGGAAGTAATTTTCCAATTGTCGGAGGAAAAACTTAGTCATTAAATTTTATTTTGAATTGGCAGGAAGTGATCCAGTTTAGCAAAATTTGCAATTGAAATTGTCAGAATATCACTACATATTAGAGAATATGTTAAAAATGTAGTAATCGTTAGGGTTAGGGTTAGGGGCCTTCCAGCTGAGGCCCTGAGAAAGTAAGGTTTAGAAGAGCACAGTTCATAAAATTATCAGTCAGGCCTGACAAAACAGTGTGACAGCCAGGTGGATTCTCAAAAAAGCAAAAACCAACAAAAGCAAACCACCCTTTACTTTTACAACTTAAATCTATTTCTGACATCTTCAGAAACAAGGAGAGTAAACGGTTTAATGTTACATTTTACATATTTCAAAAATGCAAAAATCTATCAACACTTCCATGGATCTTTCTCAACTCGAAAACTAAAAAAATGCTCTACTCTGTACGAAATATTGTTTAAACGTATTCAAAGCCATTGAAAATTACTTGGAATATAACTATAAATGCTTGTAAACTATTTCTATATTTGTAAAGTAACTACATTTGCAATTCGAAAATTATAATCATTATATATTTAAAAAGGGCTTTTTTTCAGACACCATATTGTTAAATATAACTGTAAAATTAGTTGCAATTTTGTTATATATTATCAAAATTGTCCTATACTATATAGCACAGAATATTTTAAATGTGTTAAACTTAAAAAGCATTATAATTAATTAGTGCGTAGACTTACATAAAGAGTAACCCGAGCGGGGAATGGAATCGGTTCAAGAGTAATATGAGGACGAATCTTCAATGGTCCTGGTAGAAATGGGGTACATGTGGAATTTCTAAGTTTCTCACATCCATCGAAGTAACTACTATAAAATCGAAAAATGCAACATATACATATATAAAATTATCAATAAATTGTAATTGAAGTATAAATAAATGAATAGTAATAATATAATACTTGTATATATGTAGTTGTATAGTTGTCGATAATATCTATATATAATACATATCTTAATTTTTTTAATTTAATGATTTCAATAAATTATAGGCCATTTAAAATAAAAGCAAAACACTTGAAAACTATTTAAAATTACAAATTGACAATTATTATAAAATATATGTATATGTACCTTGTTAATAGTAATATTATTTCCTGTTTAGTTCGGTCAATTATCGTTAAACAGAATAAAGTATTTAGCATAGAAGTACTTTTACGCCACACATCTTTTTTTTATGCGAAACATTTATATAATAGAACATATCTATTCTATTTGAGATATGTTCCAATAGTTAAGTACGTGTATTAATGAAAATATATAATTTTAGATATGGCTAGTAAAACAGCAATGTAAATATGTAGATGGATATATTACATGTGAGTTCTATTTTCATTTTTAATTGTTAATAAGTTAATAAATAAGTATAAAGTAAATAACATTTTGACAGAATATCTATATGTACATAGGTAGGTATATAGATAACAAAATCATATAAATGATGAAGATCATGAGATATTTCAGATGTTATATCAATTTGATAATGTATAAGCTAAACTTACACTAAAATTAAATGAGAAATATAGTTCCAATTTTGTAAGACCAAAAGATGAGAGTATCGATATTGTCATTTAGAATTCCCACTAATGTCATACATCATAATATCGTACCTTATCACAGTTTTAGCATATTATTTGTCTCGTGTTGTATTTCGATGCATGATGTGGCGAAGTAAACTGGCTGCTAATATATCTCATTTTCTACTGAAGTTGAATTATATAAATGTACTCGCTGGAGATCATGGACTGGTATGACATCTTAGGTCCATAGGATCCTTAACATGGATCTTGTTACCACTCCAACCCAGGCTGTGCTTCATGAAATTTAACCTTTTTTCTCTGTATATATTATTAATCTCAGCTTATAACATATATTGACATTTTATAATTGATAAAGAAACCACACATATAGCCTTATTGATACATATAGATGCTTTAAGTATATATTCAATTTTGGAGTGGAAACTTTGTCTATATAGCCTTGGTCATGTAATAATAATAATGACTATGAATAAATAAAAAACCGTATTGAACACTATTAGTGAATAGAGTCGATGAACCACTTGAATAACCATAAAAATTCTTTTATTTCTAAAAAAATTGCAAGTGGTTCATCGACTCAATAATGACTATAATTAATCACCTTCCTATTGAGTGAAAATTTTATGATATATGATCTAACCTTGAATGTCGACAATTTTGTAAGGTTGATGATTTATCTATTATAGTTAAAGTTTGAAGAAGCAGAGTATATTTTTACAGACTTTGTAAAGGTAAATTAATTAGACATTAAGACTTCCTTATACGCCAATAATTTAACACAGCAATAGTGACAAGCACATAATTAAAAAAACCTATAAACTGATAGTATTATTGCAATAATCCTTAAAAAATTGTGGAAAATGTGAGGGAAAGACGAAAGAACTTGTACATATTTCGACCATCCAGTATCACAAAAAGACTATAGATAAATTTAGTTATGACTCGTTAGTTAGAGATAACTCCAGTTATCTCTATAAAAGTTTGTATATCTATCTGTGGTTGAGGAAGGGCAGGTGCATCTTTGTGCTTTTTCCTTATACTACTTGTATATATGATAAATCTATTTGTAGATATAATGCAACGATTATCGAATATATATGAAACTTACCAAGATCCCAATTCCCTTCTGCAGGGAAGTTTATAGTAAGAATTGAAAAAAGGAAATTTTTTCATTACTTTCATCCGAAGGCTAAATACCTTAAATCGTCGTAGAACCACTGAGTTAATAGTTACGTTGATAACATCAGTTCTTGTTACGGAAGGTGGGTAAGGAGTCACTGTTATATTTTCAAATTTCAATCCAAATGTTGATGGGTCAGTGTCTAGAATATAATTCGTTGTAAAAAGTATGTATATGTTAATATTGTATAATATGAATATGAATATACCTATACACAATTTTATCAAATTTCATATAATCCCAATCATAAAGTAACAATAGTAATAGAATATATAAATAATCCATCCTTAGGTACTCTGTGATATTAAAATCATCCTCAGATTTCGCAATATGAAATTATATTTTTCCTAACAGTTGAATCTCGTTTTAAAATCACAAAGAAAACTTTGTACAATGTGCTTATTTTCAAGCAATAATGAGATTAGGTTGAGAAATCATCTAATCAGAGTACATAAAAATGATCCTAATTTCATTGTATGTTGTACTGAATGTCCATTTGTCACAAAAAAATGGAATGGCTTAAAAGTACATTGTTCGGTACAACATAAGCTAAAGGCTAAAACAGCATTTACAATATTCAATGCAAATGATAATGTAAATATTACTTTTCCGTTACTTGATTCAGAAGATGATGATGATAACTTGCCAATAGTGCCCCCCAATGAACCTACCCATGTGGATAAAATAAAGCATACCATACTTAAATGCCTTTTAGAGCTTCAAATTAAGCATAATGTGCCACAAACAGCTCTAAAGTCTGTTGTTGACAATACTATTTCCATTTTAAGCCAATGCAACTCTGGTAATTTGGAGAGTAACATTCAAGAAGCTGTTTCTTCATTACACAGTCTTGATACAAATACCAAACGCGAAAAATGCTTACAAAAAGACATGAATCTTGTTAATCCAGAGCCTATAATTCTTGGTTGGCATTATGTCATGTGTGGCTCAAATGCAAAGGTTATTGCTGATAAGGCATATATAATACCTATGAAGCTGTCATTGCAATCTTTACTGGATATACCTGAGGTAGCTTATTTGATCGAAAATTCACATACTAGTAATTCTGATGTTCTTAAAGATGTATGTGATGGAAGTTTTGTAAAAAATCACCCAATTCTGTCAGACCATAAGGCACTAAAGGTCGCAATATCATTTGATGAAATCGAACTTGTTAATGCATTAGGTATGCATACTAAAAAACATAAATTGACAGTTCTTTCACATGAATTGCTTAATATTCCACCCCAATTCCGTTCAAGTGTACATGTAAAACAAGTGTTGGGTGTAATAAGATCAACTGACCTTGAGAAATATGGATTACAACCTTTTCTACAAGATTTTTTCGATACCATGCATTCTTTGCACCATGGCATAGATTTTCAAATGTCTGAGTCAACACACTGTCTGAAAGGTGCCCTTGTATTTACCCCAGCTGACACTCCAGCAAGTGCACATTTGTGGGGATTTGTTAAAGGTGTGGGCAAAGCCTTTAGACCATGTAGATTATGTTGTGGGCACAATCCCCAGATCTTTGAATTTTTTACTGATCAGTCATTTGAAAAACGAACCATTGATGAGCACAAAGAGAAAGCAAAAGATCTTGATTCATTGGATGGAAAAGTGGCCAGGGCATATTGACAAAGACAATATGGCATCAAACGATATTCACCTATGCTTGATCTGCCATATGCTTCTTTGGATATGGCCATACATGATCCCATGCACATTTTGTTACATGGTACAGTGCCTTTTGTGCTGAAACATACCCTGGCATATTTCATTAAAAAAAATACTTTAGTTTAGAATGCCTCAACAACAAATTATTAAATTTTCCTTTCTCCCAGAAATAAATAAAAGACAGGCCTGGAGTCATTGACTCCAACTCTTTAAAAGATGAAGGTCAAATAAAAAAAGATGCTGCTCCAATGCTAGTCCTTATTCGTATCCTTCCATTTATTATCTTTGAGAAAATACAAAATAACTGTCCATATTGGCTTAATTTTTTGCGTTTGTGTGAAATTACTTTATTATCAACTTCCCCGTATGCTGTACAAGAAACAATTGGTTGTTTGCAGAATTTGATTGCAGAGCATCATTCAACCTTTGTTCGGCTTTTCCCAAATGTACCTTTGACTCCAAAGTTTCATTATATGGTTCACTTTCCTGAACAGATTAAAATGTTTGGGCCCCTTCGACACCAATGGTGCATGCGATGGGAGGCACACTACCAAAAGTTGAAAAGCAAAAAGTGGAAGAATTATAAAAACATTATTTTGAGCATTCTTCTACACCACCAAAAAATAATGTGCTTCAAACAAAATTCTGGGTTTCAGCAAAAAAACAAAAATTATCTGTATTCAGGAGATACAACTGGTAAAGTTATTCCGCTCAACATATGCAAACACCATAATTCTGTTTTGAGAGAATTGCAAAACATTTCAAATGGAGATTCAATTTATGAAACTCCATTGTTAGATATTCTTGGCCATCGCTACCAACATAATTCTGTCATTGTATTAAATGAGGTACAAAGTTCTCCTATTTTTGGTATTGTGCATGCTATTTTGCTGATTGGAACAAACAAATATTTTTCTGTAAAGCAAGTTACTGCTGAGTTTAAAGATCAACTGCTTGCATATGAGCTTACAGCAACCGGACATTTTTTGGTCATCAAATATGACAATCTGGAAAACCCATGGCCACTGCCACTACGAAGTATAAATAGTAGATTGTATGTACAACATTGGTATAAAGTATATCCTGATATGTACTAATTTTTACATACAGCCATAGCATTCCATATCTGGTCGGGAGGTCCAGGGTAGGGGTATGGCCTTGCTAAGGCCCCTTGGGACGTTAGTTATATGTGTTAGTGTTATGATATTGTTTTCTTTGATTGCTTAGGTTTGATGAGCAGTTTTTTATAAGCTTCTTTGTAGATATTGCTTCATTGTCAATTTAAAAATGTAAATACATCAGTCGTTGTAGTAAGCTTTGCTGTAGATATTGCTTCAGGTCATTGTCCTGTGAATCTTGTAAATATTTGTGTATAATATATATAAATAATGTCTTGTATCAGATCTTGGGGTGAAGCTTACAGTAGTTATATCAGTTAGTGTTAGTCTTGATATTGTTTTTTGATTGCTTAGGTTTGATGGGCAGTTATTTCATAAGCGTTTTTGTAGTTATTGCTTCATTGTCAATAAAATAAAATAAAATATAAAGGAGCACATATAATATGTTTTTTAACATTAAATTAGTATCCTAATTAAATTACAGTTTTACACACAGCCAGCATTCAACATTGTCTAGTCCAGATGACCACATACCTTTGTATGGTCCAGGGTAGAGGGTATGGCTTCCCCATGGCCCCCAGGTACTTACAATATCATATTAAAATACTATACATACTTGCTACGTTATTTTTAACAGTTTTTTTAAAACTGAAGTAAATATAGATTCTTTGTTGATTAAAAAATAGTAAATACATCTGTTGTGGTAATAAACTTTGTTGTAAATATTGCTTCATTATCAATGTAAAAGTATTATTATTAATGTAAGTTTATCATCTATCTATCTATCTGTCTGTCTATCTTAAATTATAAAGGATATCTATGCATGTTTAGTATATCTATCATATTACTTTTTTTGCTAGCGATGGAAAAGGGGATCACCGGAAGCAATGTTTTTCTGGAGAATGACGGCACAGAAATAGATGACGATGACTATCTAGAGTTTGTAAAGTCTGATGTCCTTATGGTAGCTGACACTTGGACCCCCCCTGTTCCACCATCTCAGACCACTCCTGCGTAAGTACTACACAAAAAATGTAAAATTTGTTACCGCGGGGACATCGTTAAAGGGATCAGTCACGGATATATTCATATATTTCATTCATATTAATTTTTTCCAATACTTTATTCATGGATGAGAAATCATTCCCCGAGTTGTCATATAATGATCGCCATTTTGGGCCCGAGTTGGAGAATTTGCATTTATCAAGAAAATGTAACAATTTCTGCTAAATATTTTTAGATATTTCTGTTAAAATGTGTATATTATTAAAAGTTAATATTGTTAAATGTTTTAATATTTGATTTATGTTATTTAAGAAAATGTATTAAAAACATAAATGGAACAGCCTTATAAGAATGGCAATCTCAATAATCTAAAAATAGATTGTATATGTGTTTTCCAATTCTAAAAACCGCTCGCATTTGAAAACAGGCCCTGGGTTGAATTTATAAACAAATAATACTATGTACATCAACTTTCCTGTTTACCGATCTAGTCTAACCCTAACTAATATCTTTGATTTCATTACCTTTATAAGAATTGTTTTAATTGTTAACCCTTAAACTCACTAATCTGGTGGTTTTTATAACTCTTTTATATATTAGAATCTTATTCCAACTGAATACATGTTTCATTTACCATTTTCTTTGAACATATCATATTATTCTAAGCAAATTTTTATTACGGAATTGTATTATTAATCATTTTACAGGAAAACACTCGCCAGTTCCAGGTATTCTACCTGTTTGAAAAGAAAGTGGGCTGCTGCAGACCGCCAAACACCACAACTTTTGCTGCATCCAATTTTCAAACTCTGTAAGTCATATTGTATACCAATTATTCCATAGTCTTCATCCTCTTCAAAGATTAAAAAGAAACTTTAATTTAAAAAAATCATTCGAGACGTTAATTATTTTTGATTCAGTTTACCCGTATTTATTTTACCTTGAATTTAAATTATAACTTCCAAATATGGAAATGTGCTTCTGCTATACTTATTAAGAAAAAATATTTAATAATTTGGAATTATAGTTTAATGATGAATTCCCCTAAAAATTGTAAAGGGGATAATTACCTTTATTTATCTCTAAAACATTGCTAAAGCGTTCTAAAATATTTAAATATATGACTTGTATTCAAATTATAACTAACAGTCTGTGTGGCAAAATTGTATAACCTTATATTTTTGATATTTTAATAAGCTTCTAATGAGAAACTTTGGTACATGATGTAAATTAATTTAGAATCTCTGTATTATTACAGTCTAATCCTGTTTATGCTAGTGACCGTAGTAATCAGGGTGGAGGAGTTGGAAATACGGTTACGGTGGCCATATAGGTGCAGTCTAGAAAAGGGCTGTCACCAGAGCAGAGTTGTGGTGATGGCATCTTTGCGGGTTGCAGAGAATTTTCTCGTGGAGGCGGGTGTTAGTTATAAGGGAGAGGGGGAAGATTTGGACTTTGTGGCAAAGGATGCGTGGGGGAGGGGGCTCCAGTGCAGTTGATTGCTTCAACCCGCTGGTGGTGGGAAGGGGGACTGTAATCTATGATGATGCTCTATGTATGTCGTCAGTATAGAGAATTTCTTTACAAACATATATTTATACATTTCAAATTATAGACGGCCCATAAACAATTACTGATTTCCCTGTTCTTCCCCTTATTCCTTTCGATATCTAGACCGGGGACTCCACGGGAACTGCCCCCTTTCTCCACGTGCAGTTGGACAAATCAAGGGAGGTGGAGAAGGTCGCCATCCACGGGGACGGCATCACCGTGGAGCTTGGGCAACCTTCCTTGGCCAAATCATTGACTGCACTGGTGGCCACATATTATACGTTTGACTATATTATTCCCAAGGCAATGATGCCAACCTTGGGAATGATTTTAAAACTTTGTCTGGATTCAGAAATGAAGTTGCCAATGAAGGCGTGTAATTTTATGGAACTAATCGCCCCACACATAGTAACCATATGACTACTATACTATAATTGTTGAATTTTTATATTAGGTTTGTTGTGTTATATATATCTTCAATTATACTGCTGTGCAATTAAACAGTTTTACTTTGATTTTTAAAAGGTAATTTATTGTATCTTATATTTAAGAACACTTTTTTATTAAGCACACTTATTTAAGAACACTGTTTTTGTTT
>JAYRBW010037648.1:0-11831 GCA_036023295.1 Invenusta paracnida | reverse complement strand
AAATAAATTTGGTCAATCATGTAAAACATAATTATGTTTGTAAAAAGCTGAGTACCTATGGTTAAACGATTACTAAATATTATAAGTTTAAGTAATAAGCGGATTAAGCTATATCAACAATTGACTAAGTTCATAAACTATTTTGTATGCAGTGTTTTTATTACCTATAATTTAATTTCTTGATATGTTAACATAATCAATGTTTATATTTATTATAAACTGTACATTACTTATGTTACTATTCTGTCCGTTTTACAGTTCAATTGTGTTCTGTATTGTATATACAGTATATCTTAATAATCACATCTAAGAATAATATATACTATTGCACTATATAACGAACAGAGGGGTAGTATAAGATAAGCGGGAGAGTAAAGAAATAGATGAATAAAATAGAAGTGCTTTGATATCTACACAAATATATTATTAAAGCGTGTTTTTTTATATGCTGGAAAAATAAACTCATCCTTTATATATGAAACCAATGTGCAAACCTTCGTTATTTAATTTTATTTCTTAAAATAACAGGTTTGAAATTGTACAATCGTTTCAAAATGAGAATTTTATTTAAACATTACATTACAATTATTCTATAACGATTTGTTTTAAATGCTATAATTCAGGAAAAGTATAATTTTGAAATAAGCCATTATATTTAAAAAAAGTTATTAAATGAAACACATTTATGAAGCAAAATTATTAAAACGAATTACTATGGTTGTATCACTGTTAATATACAAGTATTTATCAAATATTTCTAAATTTTGTTTTCAAATGTTTCATTGATAAATTAACTTCATCTTCAAAATTGAATAATTTTTAAATATTAATTCATAATATAATTAAATAAGAATTCCACATGCTTATATTTCTAATGTTTTAATTTCAAAATGCGATAACAATCTCAACAATAAACATACAAGATATTCTGTGAGATATAAATAATATAAATAAATTGTCTTATATGAAGTTGTTCTATAATTGAATTCACTTTGTTTATTCTTCGTTTTGTAATAAATCTGATGTTAAGTTTCTGTTTCATTGAATTTATTTTTTAACTGTTACTATTCAATGAAAATTTTATTGTAATATTCATAAATTGTGATAAATCTAATTCACGCAGAAAGCAGTAAGTTACCAATCATACATTTTCAATACAAACACACATTTTTTGTTTCAGAAAAAAAAGAATATGATATATAATTCAGTCAATATTTGTACAGTCGTAATAAAGTATTCCACAATAAAGTTCATTTTGCAGTTTAATATGTATATTTCTTTGCAGTTGGCATTATGCGTTTTTTTGGAAAATCTATAAATAGAATATTTATTACTTTATTTATAATATTAAAACGTCTACGTGACTAACCCCAAACGTCTTCTTGATAGATTTTTCCTGGAACAGACTACTATACTTAAGTGAAATTAATCTCATTGCTCTGTTGCACTGATGAGGACACTTATGTGTCTTCAAACTACTGTCTAGTTATCAACCTGAGTACATAATGGGTGTTCATTGCAAACTGTATTTTATAATATCATTAGTTCAAATTAAAAGAAATTCATTGCACTTAATTTGCAATAGAAATATTTCATAGACTATAATGTATTTGTGTATTTAAATAATAATAATAAATATATTTGGATTAATGCTCATATACATGTATAGGTGTATTTGTAATAAGATGCGTCTTAGTGACAAGTTAGTTATAGTTAATAATCAACATTTATATCAAGTAGTGGATATTTTGATTTAGAACTATTAAAGCAATAAATTTAAATAATAATTACAGGCATGTGTCTGACGCAATACCAACTATACCTAGTAGTGAGACTGCTTCTAACTCACATCTATTAATAAAATTGGTCTATTTGCGGGATACAATGTGAACATGAAACATATTACTATGGTTGTTCACAGGGTAGCTTGAGCTGTAGAAGCTTATTATTTAGACAGTGTGGCTTGCAATCCAGTGAGTCATACACGAATGTGAAAGATTCAATAGTGAGGCTTGCAAGCCAGTGGTCCAGCGTTCAAATCAAGACGCTGAGTATTTAGCTGGTATTGCGTCTAACACATTCATGTCTGTAATTATTATTATTATTATAATTTATCCAGCTCTGAGACCGATTCTAACTCACAATAAATTTAAAATAAATATTTTGATTTATTGGTTTGAAAACAAACTTCAAAATATTTAATCCCAATGATTTTTATCGTATTAGGTAATACATTAATATCAAAATTACCGTACAATAATAATTACTAACAATAAAAATTATTAGTTTATAATATATGCATAAATAGATAGTTCTTTAACATATCAGTAAATTTGAAACCATTTAATATACTCTTTTCGACTTCATAATACTTTTGGTGAATATGTCATTTATTATTAGCTAATATAATTGTCTATATATATTTAAAACAATAAGATACCATCAAATTCACTTCTAAGTATCACACAATTTTTATAAGATAAACATTTTAATAAGATCTTTTTGTTTTATATGATGATACTTTCCTCAAAATGTTGTGTCTTAGCTTTATTCATACTAACTTTTATTTTAAACATTTTACCGTCTGGTTTCTCTTATGGAATATTTTATTAAATATATGATTCACATAAAATTCAATACTGTAAGATAGATGCTATTATGAATAATGAAATAATGTTTAATGTTTGTAGAAATACAATTAGATATTTAATTAATATGTTATTAATACTTGTCAGTTTTTTACTCAACGATACTTTACAAAACTAATAGGCGTATATTTTGATATACCGTACAAAAAATAAAATCTTTGTGAAAAAAATATTGACATTGCGCAATCAGTAATGTACAGATATATATTAATAGTAATGAAATAATATTGCAAAGTTATTGAGCGCGATATTGACTGCGATTGCCAACCAACAATTGTAACTACAATTTAGGTATTTATAATATTGTCATGTACTTTTATGTTAATATCTAGAAATAAAAAAGCAAATCAACAATTGTACGGTTTAATAAATGCTAGTCAATATATTTAATTAAAATAAGTTTTGTAGAAAAGAAACTTCGGCTTTCAACTTTTGTTAAAATAATATGCATTCACACTTTGTAAGCGACAAGAACATTTATTTGATTTAAAATATTCCTTTGTCTGCGGGAAACTTCAAATATATGTTTAATGTATAAATCTCTTTTTAAATAATATAGGAAATTTTTTTATATTTGTTGTTTATACTAAATATTAATTAAATGTTAATATTCACAAAAATAACTACTTCTTCATATTACATTAATTTGCAAAAATGGTTAAGAAAATATCATACCAGTTTAAAATTATCTATCAATTGACACTAATTCATCGCTAAAACTAATTAAATTAAGTACGACGTCTTAATCTTTTATTCTTGAAACTAACTATTGAGAAACCTCAATCATTACACAATTAAATAGATTAATTATATCCATAGACGCTATAGACACATCTCTATTACTACTACTACTATTGTTATATTGCTATTGCTACTAACGGTTTCATTGTAACGAAATTATATTTAAGAAGCCTTCAACCACCAGAAAATCTTATAATTTTAATTTGCCACAGAAGATATCAGTGATATCGGAACGTGAATACCCAGTAAGTTGTATAAAGTTACTATAATTTGCTTTAAGTGAATCATTCCATATTGTTATGATTAATTATTAAGTGAAATGCATGTCTGAATCAGAGACTTACTTAGATAAACTTTAAATCATTGAAATTAGTATAAATGTATTTTTTGCCAAGACATATATTGTTGTTTTTAAAATAATTTTAATTTCCACCAAATTTCAAAAGAATACGTTTTATATTATTTCATAAACACACATATGTAGTCAAATGAATAATGTTGTCACCATATTGTGATAAAAATGTAGAACTATAACGTCGTAGACATAGACGACGTATAAATCCAAATCCAAATATAACGATAATATAATATATTAATAACTCTAATCCTAATTATTTTTACTCTTTGTGTGCACCATAGGTATAAGAATGCCGCGCATACAAGATTATCAGGATCCTGACAAGAAAACCAAAATTGTTCAAGCCACAACGTACGAGGACCTGCTTAAAAAGGGGTGCCAAAAACTCGGTCTGACAAGAGACACTGTGCAATTGAGGACATCCGAAGGAGATGACATTGACGATGATGATGGAGTTCAACTTGTCAACGACGAGAAACTGACTGTTATATTTTATCCGTAAGAGTCAAAATCTATATTATATGAGTATATACAATTGAGGCAATTGTTTGTGTTAAGTTGTTTTTGGTTATATTTATTCACCTCATGTATAAATGTGCTTTGACATATAACAAAATGAACAGACTGAAAAATAAGCTATATCACCAAAAGAATAAAGACTTCACTTATAATTTTGTTTGTAATCGCTTAAGCATTTATTCATCATAGATAACACGCATTTTAATAGTCGAACGAAACATATAACAATTGTTATGACACAATGAAGAAATTAATATGAATAACACTTAAACGTCGAATAATATTCTTTAAAGGTGCTCTTAGCAAATCTAACACAATAATTAAATTATTTTTATTTAAAAAATCGGAATCTATTGTATTATTTAATATAATTTTATACTTCTAAGATTGATAGCTTTGTAATATATATGTATGTACAAAATCTGAGGTTTATTTAAACAAAAATTTGTAATGTTTTTTTTTTAATTCTATCCTAGTATGTTTCTGTTTGATTTATAGTTTTGTGATTGAGCGTCATTTTCTGCACTTAATTCATAGCTTAAATTTATATCTGCTTAACATTTAATTTAGTTCTAATAAAAGTCCGTGAATGTCGCAGCTCATCTTTATTGTGACATTAATAATATTTGTGAAACATTTGTACAAAATCAAAGTATCATAAACGTATTGTTGGTCAATTTTGGCTGACAAATTTCCTATCACTTTCTCTCATAATTATGTTGTATACGTTTTCTTTTCTAAGTCTTAATGCGTACATATTAAATTATTTTATTTATGTAATAACAATAGAATCATATTTATATGTATATTCCAAAACGTATTAATGTACATAAAAATATTGTTAATTAATAAACAGTATTTGAATAACAATGACATTACTCATAAACATTAATACAATATAATAAATAATAGTATATTTCATTATTCATAAAAGTAAATTGTAAATATGTTTATGACTGATTATATATAATTATGATTATGATTTTTATATATAAATAACATTTTAAAAATCATTGAATCACAGAATTGTATAATTGGTAGTTCCGATAAGATATCGACGAGTGACAAAACAAATACGTCGACGTTGGTTTAGATTAAAAACAGCCGAGATTTGAATATTAATTTGCGTAAATTGTCAGATTAAATGTTGTTGCGCACAAAGCCATATCAAATACGTCCAGACAATATAGAATGTTGAATTAAAAATATATATTAACTGCGATTTTCCTATTTATCCTGGTAGTCTTGGATGAACTGCATCTTACGTTAAATATCTAAAAATATAAACAGACAATTATTCATATTTCACACCATGAAATATAATATACGTAAAATGAAAAAAATTTATGTTAAACAAAAATTAAAATTCAATTCAATTCATTAAATTAAGGCAAATATTTTCTTATATTTAAGCTTGCGTATCCAAAATCCACCGCTAACTAATATTATCACTTTTACTTTCATACTCCATCATTAATCTGTATAGGAAATAAATGAAAATAGTTGATTGCCAGAAAGTATATCGTCAGTGCATTTGAAGTTATTTCTATCGTGTTTGTCTGCCGGCTTGGTAACAAGGGCTTCAAATCTGTATAAGTTGTACGTACCGCTATAGATACTATACTCTTCACCATGCCATTTAACATTTTATTTGATTCAAAGAGTTCAAATTTATGAACAGACAATCCCTGTAAATAATCAATAGAATGCTCCCACTATCCGCCAATTGCTAAGACAAAGCAAATTGTCATATTATATAATTTTAATCAAAACAAGGAGTGTTTATTTCTTGTAGGAACTATATATTATATCAGCAATGTATTAAAAGAGAATATTTCAATATTATACATGCAAGCTAGAAATAAAAACGAAGCTTGTTAAATCGTTCACAAAGCTTTCAACGAAAACAATATTTTGTGGCCTAGACGCATTTGATAAGGCTGTGTCGACATTTGATCGCACAAAATATACAACTTTAAAATTCTGATATCAGCGATCACAATTTGATAAAGTTTTGTTGTTCTATTTTTATAAAGTATACATTATTATTAATATAAAACATATTAGTGATATTAATGTTATCTGATATCAAATAATTGATATTAAAAATAATACAAGATACATCAAAGGTATATATATATATATAAGGTCCTATAACTATAAACAGGTGTTGTTTTTGTTCTATATCCAGCGTCTTCCAGGTGGGCGTTTACTAATTGGGCTGCTTTCCCCACTGTGCTTCCGTACATCTTGATTTTCAACAAGTCTGAAGATGTGCCCTGATTACTTCCGAATGATGTCAATATAGTTGTTATTAAGTATTTCACTTCTTTTTTCCCCAGCTACTTTACTTTACAAAATATCTGTCATAAAAAAATTGCTGTGTTTGCACGGTCGAAGAAGTTGATTTTTATTTTCTCTATTTCACCGAAAAGATTGCGTTTGGTGTTCAGCTCGTCTAAAGCCCCACTTACACGAGTCTGACTTACACGAGCATCTTAGATGCGCATATGGGATGCAGGAAATAGTTTGGCTTTGACAAAAATAGATGTGCAGCCAGGATGCATCTTAGTGCTCGTGCAAGTGAGGCTTACGATGCGGTTGTTCGTTCTTCTTTCTATCCAGCTAATTTTGAGAAGTCTTCAGTAGAACCACATCTCTGCTGCTTCTATCTTCGCCTTGTCTGCTGTTTTGATAGTCCATACTTCTGCCCCATTCATCATCACTGATTAGACAAGTGTTTTGAGGATCTTGATTTTCAAGCTAGTCGAGAGGACTTTGTCTTTGCAAATAACAGTTACGTCGAGTATTATTTAAATTTTATTTGAATACATTCACGAGTATTTGGAAAGTCTATTTCTATGCATTTAAATTTCAGAAAAAGAATTGTATTATATTATTCTGTGTAAATGTGTTATTTCATGCATTATACATTTTGAGTAAACATTGTCGCTACTGAAGGTTTTTGTAGGATCAGTTGCGTAATAAATGTCACAACTATAAATATATAAGTGCGAAGCGAGGAGACAAATTATTAACTCAATATCACAAAAGAAGGGAATTTTGTCGACTTATTATAATTGTATATTTCTGCATATCATTATAATAATGGACTGCTAAGTGATATTTCTGTTCATCGCGTTTAACCTATTACGAATAATGTTATATTTTATTTAGTGTATATTTAGTATAACTATATTTTTTAAATATTGATTTTAAATAAAACAAAGTGATCATTATATAATAAAGTAAAACATAATATTATATTCACTAAACCAAACAGAAACCCAAATATTGACTAAGTGACCGATTATAGATATCACAATGCCGGCTGGCACAAGTTGTCCGTAACTTTACTGACACCCTACTCATCGCGAGTGAATAGATTTCAGTAGTGACCTATGTGCACAAACTTGCATACGTCGATTAATCAATGTTATCGATCAGCAGATATTACACGCGCAAATTGATACTTATTCATGGCAAATTAAAAAGTTATTGACATTTCGGTGCAGATTTTTAAGATTTTTAATTAAGACATACTATACTAAAAATATCAATGTTCAAATGTTTGTGTACAATAAAACAAATTAGTTTACTATTTAGTTAACGTAATATTGATCATTATTTATTTAATTGATAATACATAATAAAGTGGAACAGAAAGAGTGCATATAAATATACATTCGTCGAAATACAACTTTTTAAAGAAAGCATTGTTTCTTTGGTGATGTGAGATACGCAATATATTCGTAATAAATACTGACTAAAAAATAACTGTCTACATATAGTAATTAAAGCATCAATGCAAAAATATAATATCAATTGTTACGACTGTTATTTGCAGAAAAAGTTCCAAAATTATATCCCAATATATACAAGTAGCAATGCTGTGTCACTGCTTAAATAAAGTTATGTTGAATGTTGGAATGTTGAGTTGTGTATTTTCTGTAAACGATTTATTATAAATATTGACAATATTTCACGGTTTTGGTTTACAGTCTAAAAACAAATGTTGCAAACACTCCTCAACAACAACCAGCGCTCCAATTCCGTCGTCAACAAAAAGTAAAACAATAATTGATCCTTCTAGCTTTTGTGTTTAAAATAATTACGACAAATAAAATGATGTACATCCGTTTTCTTTCAATTTCTCACTTTTTATCCCTTTAAACAATATTACAACGCATACCAATAAATCATCTGTGATATACCACTAATATCAGGGTTTTTAATGTGTTTTAGGGACCCGATTCGGGTCCCTAGAGCCAGAGAAAAAATTATAAGACCTCAGAGTCCCTCCAACTGCCTACAGGGTCCCTAACTTTTCATTAAAAAACCCTGCTAATATAGAAGCAAATAATAATTTTGTTTCAAAATTTCCCTTTTGATTTAACACGCATTCAATGTTTATAAATATAAAGCCCTGCATCCACAATATTCAATTACATGTGATTACTTTTCTATTTTTCAAAAATATTATTATTGAGGAATGTGACTTTACAGAGAGTAACACTTTCTAAAACTATAACTCAGAATACATTTCTGACAATAATTTAATTAAATACTATTTTTTAGTTTTATTTATAGTTTTGTGATTGAGCCTTATTTTCTGCACTCAATTCATGACTTAAATTGATATATTTAAAAAAATTAAGATAGTGCTAACAGAAGTCTATGAGTATCAGATAATTATCAGTAGCGACATTCATGGACTTCTATTAAAATTAGAATTAGAATTATGCTATCGTGAATTATAAAAGTTAGTAAAAAAAGTATGAAAAATGTAATGTTGCTCATTTCTGGATGACAATTTTATTTATCACTTTTTCTCATAATTATCTAGTATACGTTTTTACCTCCAAGTCTGTATAAGTACATATCAAATTATATTATTTGACATTGCAATAATATTTATGTATATAAAATCTTTTTGTGTTGTATTATGTTAATTAATAAACAACAATTAGATATCAATAACAATTATCAATGTTATGTTTAATTATTAATGCAAATTAATTGAAAATATGTTTATGATTGTTATAAGTTTAAATTAAAAGATTGTTAAATCACAAAATTGTATCGGTATTCCTGATCAAATATCGCCGATTGAATTAACTAATTTATCAACGTTGGTTTATATATTTTTTAAATATCTGAGATTTTAATCATAATTGACGTAAATTGTCAAATTAAATGTTGTCAGAGCCATATCAAATGCGTCCAGACAACATAGAATGTCGACTTGATAATTTGTATTAATTAAAATGTACTTATTTATCCTGCTAGCCTTAGATTTGCTGCATCTTTCACTAAACATAAGAAATATAAACATACAATTATTCATATTTTAAACTGTAAAATATTACTGTATACTCTTACGTCTGTCGTGTTAGTCTGTCTTTAAATAAGTGCAAATTGTATCACTATAGATACTAAACTTCACCATGCTATTTAACATTTTGTTTATATATAAATAATTCAAAAGTTCTGTACACACAATCCGTATAAACAATCAATATAGAATTATGCTCCTACATGGACAACGATAGTATATTTCTAGCAGCAACTATATATGAATATAAGCTGTGCATGTAAAGAGAAGATATCAATGTTATACTTACGCTTTAGGAATTAAAAGGAAGTTTGTGCGATCGTTAACATGGTTTTTTATATTAACGAAAACAACATTTGATATGGCTTTGACGACATTTAATCGACAAATTATATTATTTTAAAATTGAAATATCAGCCCGCAATATTGTTCCGAAGCCGACGCAATTGTTCTGTCGCCACTCAATATTTGTTCCATTAAACCAATAAAATAAACAGACACTAAAATAATTTATACACTCGTTTGGTTATTTATTTAAAGCTCATTATATTGTTAAAGCTTTATTGATTGCAATATCAATTGTTACGACTGTCATTTTGAAGAAAGTAGCTCCCAAATTATATATATACAAGTAGCAATACTGTGTCACTGCTTATATATATTATTTGTGTTGAATGTTGGAGTGTTGAGTTATGTATTTTATCGAAACGATTTATTATAAAGAATAAGATATTCAACGGTTTTGGTTTACAGTCTAGAAATAAACGTTGCAAACACTCCACAACAACAAACCAGCGCTCCAATTTCGTCGTCAACAGAAAGGTAAAACAATAATTGATCCTTCTAGCTTTTGTATTTAAAATAATTATTACAACTAAAATGAGCATTACATCCCTTTTCTTTCAATTTCTCACCTTATAAATCCCTCCAAAAATTATTAGAACGCATATTACGAAAACGTTCTATTCTTTACGTTATTGTGAAGTTTTGATTTAACACGCATTTAATCTTTATAAATATAAAGCCTTGCATCCGGAATATATATTTATTTGTGATTAATTTTCTATTTTTAAGTATAATAAATCTGAAGTCATTTCCTATTACATTATAGCAATGCCAGATTTATATTTAAATTTTGATGTTATAGGTATACAATTGTTTAAAACTAAATACTGATATTAACAGCAATGTCCCTTTTATTGAAGAAAATAAATATAGAAAATAAAATTATGGAATTGATTTAAACAAAATATTTTCTTGAAATTGATTGACATAGACACATGTTCGGCCCTATGCATATTTAGGAATACTGTAATGATGTTATAGAGTTAATTTATAATTTTATTGGAAGATTTAGTATGCATTTATTATTTTCCTATTTTATTATATTTTATTATATTAGTATATTTAATTATTTGAAATAATTCATCTTCCTTCAGATGTTCTGCATCAAGTCAACCAAGCGAACAACAAGATGGAAAAGCGGCATCTGGGACATCAACTAAGAATGCACCAACTTTGGATGAAGAGAAATATAAGGATATGAATTCTTCATTTGAGAAACATAATTCCGTATTAACTGAAAATGAGAAAGAAATTAGATTATTGGAGAAAAAGTACACTGAAGTTGTAGATCAGTGCTCAAAAGAATTATCAGACACCCGTTCAAGTCTTCAAGACATGCTGCAGAAAGGGAAGGAGGAGTTTGATGCTGAACAAAATGAAATCAAGCAGTATAAAATAAGTGAAAAAGTTAAAAGGAGCATGAAAACGAAAATGAAAACTTTGAATTTGAAGGAGAGATTTGAACAACTTCGTGTTGATTAATAATATAATATACAGCTTGACTTTCATGTGTTTTATTATGAAGTATAATAAATATTGAAGACTGTATCTAGGCAGTTTGAATAACTTGTGATATTTGTAAAACAATTTTTTTTTACTACATATTCAATTATACGAGGCCTGAATGGAAATATTATGAAAAGCAAATTGAATATTATTTTTTGAAGGAAAAAATTAATGTAATAAAACATTTATCAATATGAAAATTTATTTATGTAAAATGACATTTAAAAGACAAAGAATATACACATTATTTGGTTGGGTAATCATATTTAATAAGCAACACTTAAACATTTCAAAAGTTGAACGATATTCTTATTTCGGAACAAAATTATAATATATACCACAGTACAATTACGTATTATATATTACAGATATATTACCA
>JAYRBW010037637.1:0-11831 GCA_036023295.1 Invenusta paracnida | reverse complement strand
TATTGATATATTCTAGCTATGTTCAAGCATTCATGTTTTTATCCCAATATGCACGATTCTAGCTAATGATGGCACTTGTCCGCTGGACTAATTATGGTATTTGTAGGTACAACACTGATGAGGCCCACATGCTATTTTTGGATTATCCATAAATAGTAAAAATCTAAAAGTTATATGAATAGGCTAATTGACTCCATGTTTCTATTCGACTTTAATACACTTAAATGCTGTAAATAGTTTAGTTTAGTCCCAAAACGTTATTATAATCTTATTTTGGACGCCATTTTGAATTATGACGTCATAGATAGTAAACCCATTTATAAAATTATTTGATGCTAATAACTTTTATTTTATTTTATTAATTGACCCTCTAAATATGGGTATAGACACCAAAATTATTGACATTGGATATATAGAACTCGAGAAAATATATTTTTAAGTAATGGCGGCATAAAAGTACATTTTCTGAAAATTGCTCAAGGGTGACAAGGTGTCATCAACCGGATTCGAAATCGACACGATTTTCTGATATAGAAAGTGCAAAACAACTTTAGGTGGACGCCAAATGACACTTTTCTGTCTGACCGCAGGACTAGCTCCATACAGAGAAAAAAACTATGTATGCGAGTATGCAGTGAATGGGAAAAGTCTCGTTTTTTTTTTAAAACTATAATAAATATTTTAAATTTAACAAAATATATTCATTACATCGTACTTTCTTAATAAACATTTATTTTTTAGTTTTTATAATTTACTAATAATAAATATAATAATTAGTAATATTATATTTTTATGCTAACATTAATTTCCTAAGTGCAGTTATTAACAATAAACGTAAACAGCTAGAATAAAGTCCTATTTAGTAGTCCGGCTGTTTCACCAACTAAATAAGTTTACTAAAGATTAGTTCGGTGACTTCTCGTTTCACCTTATCGGAATTTTAAAAAAATACAGAGTTTATCAAGAATTATCATCAATTTTTATCAAATGTACATACAATACAAATCAGTATTAAAATGTAAATTTGAAAACACAAACGTTTCAAAATATGTAACTAAAAATTGAGTACTGCTTACTGATGCTCGTTCCTAAAAGAAAAATCGCATGTAATCTGCTTCAGATTTGCTTGGAAGCAGTGAGATACACACAGACACCATTGCATCATAATCTGAATATGGATTAATTAAATCTGACAAAATAGAAATATCTGGAGCCATTTAGAACGTCAATGTAGATTGTCCCGGCTGCTCAAAAATAGCGCAAATTCTAAGATTTTCGAAGAGAAGTAAACGATTTTCAACACCGTCATCGGATATAAGAAAAGGTCGTCCATCAAATGTCTTGCGCCATTCACCCTGGAGATCGATTTCTGGTCGACTGTGAAGAATTTGTGAAAGTTAAGCTGCCACTTTGTCTTATACAGATTAGTTTTATGTTTGGAGAAACTTAATAGTAGATGGTCTAGCACGCCGTGCAAAATCAACGGCTTGAAACGCTTGAGCAAAAATATGTTTCATTGAGATAAATGGTTGCATTTGTGCACTTGGATTGGGTTAACGCCTTTTTTTTATTTGTCACTTTGTCTCGTCGCGTAGATGATTGTGATTGCCTTGTCTGCTGACCATAGAGTCGTCGTGTTTGTCATGGCATTTACATGGAATTTGGGATATTTTCATTTCCAATATTTCCTCTCTTTTCTTAAAATGTATTGACAATTGAGAGTCCTCTATTTGCAGGAAGCGACCACCTCGCTTAGACGGAATGAAGCGCATTTATGCCATAGGTTACTGTCAATATAACATAAACCTTATCATATTTATATCTCTGTTGCAATCATAGCTCAATAGTATTGAACTCTCTTAATAGCTAACATTAATTTGTTTGTTGAATTCGTGTAAGGCTAAACGAGACAACTTTTTAAGGTGAAATACTATAGATCTAAACTATGAACACATTACGTAACACGCATTAATGAGAGCAATAGTACGGCCAAATAGGATTAGGCGAAACGCTACGCAGACTAAACTATGATGTAATGCACAACATTTGCTGCATCGCCTCTTCTGTTTCTTCTTTAATATAATTATTATGTTTTAAAATAAGGAACTCCTTCCTATCTTCGATTTACATTACATTAAAGTAAATTCGTTAACCGGGGCAAATTAAAGATGATTACATTTTGTAAATAATTTTAAATTCTGTTTTAATATTTATCTGTATACGTTTTATCAGTATGTTTTATTTATGCAGTACGTATATAACAATAAGTATTAATAATAATCGTTTATGGAAATTTTCAGTAAAGTGCACGCCAAGTGTGCACAATAGCTTTTAAAGGTTTAAGGTGAACAATGTCTTAAGTTTAAAAAAGTTTAATTAAAAATATTTTGCATTACATTACAGAATAACTCACTTGACATTTTTATAACTGATGATTTCTTTCTACATTTGATGTATAGGAGCTACTTTCTGAATCTAAGTGTAACCGTAGTTAACCACAATCTAACTAAGCCGTACCTTTCTTGGCTACCAAAAAAGTATACTAATTTCTGCAGAAGGTAAGCAGAATATAGTACACGCAAATAGCCGTTAATTTATGTGGTCGGTATAATTTAGCCCGTTGAGTCCATATTAATTATAAAGCAACATATTACCTTATTGGAAGAAACCCTTAACGATGAAAGGAAGGAAGTTACCTGTTGCATAACCAGCTGGAGCACTTATCGCGCATATCCTAGTCTGTGGTGCAAGTTTCAATGTCCTGTATGTTATCCGCAGAGTAATCCACGCAGTAAGGTTATCCCTTTCTTAATTTAGAAGCAGACTCGTAAAGTACTACTCAATATCTCATTCAGTGAATGAAATATATAAGTCGCTTGTTCAGATATAAATGTGTACGTGGGAGTATATTATTCCGTATTTACGATAACGTAATACTGGATACACTAATTTAGAGCATCTGAACCTCTGCACTTTATTAACATACGATTGTGGTATTATTTTTAGAATATAAAAACAAGGCTTGTAAAATTAATTATTATTTCCCTCAGAAATGTGTGTCTAAAGCTCACATTTATTAAATAAATATTCTATTATTCTCTAAATACTAAACATTACTTTTATTGACAAGGATATAAAAATTACGTAAAATAAATAAATTTATTTTCGGAAATAGGAATTCTAAATATATTTTAGTATATAAGTAATAAATTGATTTAATAGGAAAATACCATACTGCTAAATGTCATATAGATGTCTTAAAATGAACAAATGTCAATGTACATACGTAATTAATCGATTTTGATACACATATATACAAATATATACTATAACAATTCAATAAAGAATTGTATTTATTAGAATTTTAATAGTATATTTTTCAACAATATATTACCAATCTTTGTGTTTAAAATGTATACTATTTATGACTCTTTTTAATCTGCATATGTGTTTTTTAATAATAAAATATAATGAAATAGTATGATAATTTTTTTTACATTTTTGCTTACATTCACAGTATGTAGTCATAGAATCGGGAAACAGCGTAATTAGGATATTAGAAAATATACATATCAATTTGTAACACATATATTATGGAAATCAATTATAATATATTATAGAATAAATATATCGGACAACATATAATGGTCCATTACTATAGATGTCACCAAAACCAAGTTCTTTAATATAAGAATCATTTTGTATAATAGCTTCGATTAATACATAATGATTATAAATATTGATATTTATTTTCAAATTCAGTACATAGTTGCCTTACTATATAGTTGTTATATTAATATGTCTATATTATTTTACAATGTAAAATTAGAACATAGTAAAATAGATTACATAAAAATGAATATTAAAGTAATCATGCATAGATGCCTTTTTTGTAAATTTAAACATATCGTTAAAAATATTTATAATATTTTGGGTTAAAATTCACACCATATTTTCATAACTTTCCAAACGTATATCACGTATCGCTGTATATAAAAATAAAGAATTTTGATGTAAATTATATATATATTTTTAAATATAATAATTGTTCTATTATTTACATAAAACAATCTTTAACTATCTGCTTTCAGTTAACACACCAATGTAACAGCTACAGGAAAAAGACGCTTTCACAATGATGTTTTCTCCAAATAAGATTCATAAAATTTTATTCAAAAATAAATTTATTCAATTTTAAACATGTTTAAAAATCGATATATTTGATATTTACACACATATATTATTTAATAACATAAATAATACGAAAGGATTTACTACTGATTTCAAATAATTTCACTATAAGTCAAAGACGTTGGAATTATATATACAGCGTTTATTCATTCAACGTTTACAACGATTCATTTATATAAAGTCTTTGCTATTAAAATAAAATTAACTATTTTTGTATTTTTTCATCTTAGTGTCTTAGATCATTAATGATAGCAAAATATTAATGTTAATAAATAAATAAAATAGTCAAATTATTACATTGTTAATATGTTAACTAATTTGAATAATGAATGATTTATTGCTAAAATATAACATTTTTACAGGTTTTTTAATACTAATTTATTATTTATAGTAAACATACAAGTTTTGTAAATTATTTCAACTTTCGTAATCATCGTACGTTAAAATGACGTAATACATTAAAAAAACATTGTATCCACACGAGTATGTTTTAAATAAAAGTCTCCTCTACTCTTATTTTTTCATTTTTATCAAGTATAAGAAACATAATCTTCTACCACTAAAAAGTAGCAGCTTTATTATTAAAGTAATATTTAGTCTACTATATTTATTATATTAATAAATTTAAAACTTATTTCATACTTAATGGATATATTTGTGAAAAAAGTAGTTTTATCAGATTTATTGTTTATATTCCCTAGAATATAATAACCCATAATACATTTACCCAATAATAATACTATATCTTGTCATATGGTAGAATTAAATATACAATAACGTTTTTAGATAAGTGATTGACATAAATTATATTTCTAATTATTTCCATAATTGTTATTCCATGCAATAATTAATAGAATTCTATCTTTCGCATTCTTAAATATTATAGAAATATATATATTATGTATATAGAACTGTGCTAATAATAAAGTATATAATAACATTAATCAAATCTAACTTTACGATGTCCCGACTCTGACCCAAATATATATTATTTATAATATTATTAAAATAAGTATTAAAAGGGAATAGATTAACAAACTTAGGAACATATTATATATATATATATGTATATAATATAATTATTATAGTTATTAAATGACAATATTCCGTTAACAAGTAAAAACGTATGGTAGTATCCTCTGCCTTTAACTGTCTTTAGCATTAATAATGCTTTGCAAATTATTTAATTACAATTTTTTATGTTCATAAATTGTTCATTGTTCCAAATCATTAAACAAATAATTATGCATTACGCCTCTGATTCCTTTAGCCAATCAGACACCTTAGTCATTCTTGACTTTCTTTCAATTTTCTTGACATTTCTTTAAAGATTAAATTATTGTTCTTTCCTTAACTCATACAAAGTATAAATAATTAATTGGAATTTGAATTTTTCTGACATGTTATCTTACATTAAGCATAATTCTAAAACAGGTAATCCCCTATTACCACCATTCAGTAACACAATGTATATCGTAATGCGAAGACATGCATACAAGTATCACAAATCACATGTAAACATGCTGGAGCGATGGCATGAGGTAACACACAAAATAAGACTTGACTGCAAAATAACTTCTAATATAACCAAATACTTATATGAAATTCTTTTTACATTTTAAAATTATATTTTCATACGTATGTTTCATAGTTTTATTGATATGTTTACTTGTTAAATATCCTAATAGTAATTTAATTAATTTACCTACTACATTAGTAACACAACTGTTATTTGATCTCATGCCACTAACATCAATTTGAGAGATCAATCAATGTCTATTATGCGAGATCGGAACAATTCTATCACAATTATTTAGGACTATATTATATAACACTACTTATTATTTGTTGTGTAACATATTTACACTTAATATTGTAATCATAATGCCAATAATCAATAACTATTTTTTATATTTTTTAAGAAGAAAATAGTTTAAATTTATTAAAAAATGCTACCACAAAGTTCCCAGTCATTTCCTGTATAACCAAATTCATATAATTTTAAATATTAATTTCAGTCACCGAAAAACGTTAAGGAAATATATATAGTTAAATTGTCTCAGGATAATCCATGTGATTGTTTAATATGTGCAGGGAAAATGTAGATATTATAGATATCTTAATAAAAACAACCCTTCAGCACTATACAGCTTATAGAAAATTAACACTTTCTCTTCATCACCATAAACGAGTTATGAATTATATATAAGATGACACTTTTTTCTCTATTAGTCTATTTTTTTTTTTTTTCTTCTTTACAATATCATCCAGTATTTTATAGAGCAATATCATAAAAACTGAAACATTTGTATATATATAATGATGGGTATACGTGACGTACCGTGACACAAAACTTAGTCTGAAAGCAGTAATAAGAACAAATTAATGAATCATTACATTGTATTTTATCAGTAAATAGGAAAATAGTCCAAAACATGAATAGCAATACCCTTACATATAATTAGTCTATACTGCATAACAATATGTATAAAACATGACGGTTTAGTTGTCAATGGCAACAAGCATATGAAACTAATGAATCTATTCTACAAACAGCAAAATGCATGTACAAGTATAATATATATATACCTACATATTGTTGAAAGTATTAGTAAGTCTTGAACAATGTAATGTTACTGTTTTTCTTTTGTACTTTTTTATTAGAATAAACAAGTAAATGGAAAAAGTAATATTTCGAAACTTCTATGTACAATTTTGTAATAATTATTAAGAAATCAATATAGGAATAATAATTTATTACTGAATGTATCATAAGTATATTTTAGATATATGAATAAAAGATGTATATATCTTATTTGCAGTAAGCAATACATTATACATTTTGACTGCTTTTGTTTCAATGTCAACTTTTTATATAATTAAGAAATATTCGCAGTATAGATTTAACCGATAAAACCGTATATAATCTGCTCATTTAGGTTTAGTATATAATTCAAATAATATAGACCATTTAAAATTTCAACGAAAATCTTAAATAAAAGATTGATCTTAAAATGTATAACAAACTATTTAAAATATATGAAAATTTAAATAATATTTTGAATACAATGATTAGTAAACTGTCACACAGAAATTTGTAAAATGTTTTGATTTGTGCATGTATAAGATTTCAGTAATACCTTTTAATAGGAACTGGCGTAATTCGTTGAAAATACTGTTGTCATTTATTAAAACGTATCCATATAATTTGACGAATGAAAATATGATTTTAATAAACACTTTTATATGCAAACACATAAATAAGGGCTCTATATTCTATAAACTACCAAATATATAAATCACAAAGGTATATTATTAAATATGTCAGAAGAAATGGGTCAATATGTTTCTCTAAATACGTTTAAACAATAAAAAATAGTCAAAATAATTTGAATCATAGTTGTGAGACAAAACAGCATCCCAATATTTAGTACATTAATGAAGCGTTTGTGTTCTTAGAAATGAAATGACTTCATTTCATTAGTAAGTATATAATACGTGTGCTATATGAATGTCAATTTGTGTTTACTTGATGAAATATAAGGAGAGATATTTCAGTTCGTGATTTACAGCTGCAACAACTATAGGTACATAACTTAGGAACAATATCTGCAAAATATTTGCAAAATGTTTCCAACATCTATGCAACATCTATGCAACAAAATCTACTCACAAAATTTGATTAAATATATGTAAGAAATTTAAATTGAACATGATTTTTGTTCTATATACACTGTCGACTAAAGACTCGTGGTCAGGTCAATCAGCACGATGTAATTATGAAATTCTGTCAAAATCATGTTCAAAACCAACATACATAAACATGCATAATAAGTTTGATAGCATTTTCAAGAATTTAGAATTTCTCTTGAATTTGTTTACACAAAAATAAGAAATAATCACGCGGGATCAACCAGGATAAATATAAAAAGCATGATTGCAGTTTGAGACTCATTCCTCAACAAATAAATTTGGTATAAAATAACAAGCGATTGTAAAGTCTACTTCGTCATAAATTGTGGTTTGCTTCAAGGATCTTATCTTACGTACAAATAGAAAACATTTATAATTAAGATGAAGATATATTATACATATTATCTATTGTTACGAGAAAAACATAATTCAAATTTATATATATGTTCGTGTTATTTCCAGAATGATGTAATTATAACTTACATATTATAGGTACATACATCTGTGCGCTATTGTATTTTTCAACAATGGAATAGGGTCCCAATATTTACATGGATACAAGGAATACTTAAACAAATATTATATTATAGTAGTCCTTGCATGAATATTTTTGAAAACATTGTAAATACTATACATTGGATATAATCGCTTCGCCTTCAAGAAATTACAAAAAGTATGGCAACATATTGCTATATATGTGAAAATATATGTATATATTGTAATTATATTTAAATTTAAAGATGAAGCGAATGCTTATTGAATATTAAAACTATTTTTGAAAGTTGTATGTTTATACATGTATGTTTTGTTTAATTATAAATACATTTAAAAAATTACAATAACTTAAAAATCCTCTGAAATTATGCAAATAGAAAATGTTTTCAGTATTTTTTAAGAAATTATAAATCATAAATCATAAATACACACAAAAACTACAGTAGATACAGGTTAATAGAGGAAAAATTGCAAACTGATTCGCGCATTGAGCCAGTTTTTGACTTATATATTTGTATCATAGAGAATGGATAGTATATTATTACTCCAATAGTGTAGTGTCAGTCAATTAGAGCACATTTATAAGATCAATATTTAATACTCACCATAAAGCTACAAGTAGAGTAGAGATCTCTCATTCAATCAGACTTAATGAAAGAAAAACCACATGACTATGCTATTGAGTAACAACTACCAATACATTGATTTCATTTTTATATAACCTAAGTTTTTACAGATATGATCAAAGAAGATCAGACCTGAAAAAGACGCCATATATTTAAATTTTTATGATAAAAGTTTATTAATTGATTTGTTTGAAACTTAAATTTTAACCGATTTAAGCATTAAAATTCGGCATTCTGTTCTTATTATCATTTTTTCATTTTATTAATAATATTTCTGTATATATGTGAAGTTTGCCATTCCAAAATCACTATACATTCCGGCTCAGATTGTTGTGACTGCATAAAATTGTAAGTATTTATGTGGCCGCAGGTAGTCTAATTATTTCTACTCTTTTTACCTAAACAAACAAGTACATCTCACTGACGGAATGATGACTAATTAAAAAGTGCCATTTGTTTGGAGGTTTATTTAAACGTTTTTGTATAGACTACTTTTTATATATGTATCAAGAAAAATAATAATTATTAAGTTAAAATTTCCAAAGAATTAATGGTAGCATTTCTTTCTAGAAACGAGGCAATATTTTCGCATTTACATTTTTCTTTTGACCAGATTTTAATCTTACTCAAAAAATATTATTATTTTCTTCCTGCGTGACTGTGTAACACTTCTAGATTGTATACTGCTGGAGATATTATAGCTTCTAAGTAGTACTGAAGGGCTTTAAATCCAGATCGATGAGGGCCCGATTGCGACTCTGTGATGTAGACGTGACGCCACCAGCCACACCGCCTCCGGTGGGATTGTCGTTATGGTGCAATACTACCGCTTTGGCCAAAAGTTCAGAGGAGCCAATACCACCGTTACCGTTGCTTAGGATTGTGGAGGAGTTGCTGTGTCTAGCCAGCTGTCGGGAAGTTTCCAAGCTCACCTGAGAATAAATAGAAGTGGATTATTACTGATACAAATTGATACGATTACAGTAGATAAGGACACTAGCAGTGTGTAAACTTAAGTAAGCTCATGTAAAATCACCCGCAGATGGAGATCTCGCAACTCTATTGTTAATCGCGGGTAATGTCTCTACATCGCAGTGCCACTCCTTTTTTGTATGTGTCTCGGTTGATACTGGGCGATTAGTCATGCCTTGAGGTTAGGTTAACCCATATATGGCTACTGTCAGTTCCTGACAGTAGGAAAAATTATTATTTTAAAATTTAAATCAAATATTTTATTTAATATTGTTTATTATCGTTTGCAATACTTAATTTGCTAATATTCCGAGAGAAATAAATTACATTTATATTATTTATATTATTTTGTATATTATGTTATAAGATTGTCGCTAATTCTATTTGAAGGCGTAATTTGTGTGATAAACAATAAAAGGTATGAAAATTGTATTTAATATGTTGAATGAAGTCCTATAAACATAATAAACAAGATTATATTACATTGAAGTTGTTGACGCAATTTCTATTCACTTGCAACAAGTGTCAGTTTAAACTGACGCTAGCCGCGAATGGGTACAGGTTTTTCTGCTGATCAATTTTGTTCTTCTACCTGTCTTTCTATCCACATAGCGAAAATATTGTTTTCTACAACCACAATCAGCATGAGGTATCGTATAAAGTACTATAAACGCGTTGAATTATCGAACTAAACCTATTTATATAGTGTCTGTATAGTCTGAAGCGTTCAACCATAGAGTACTCTATGCGTTCAACTTTATTTTTTACCAGTAAATCAACACTTTGATATTGATAAGTTTCCTGTGATGAGCGTTATAAATGGATTATCTACTAAAAAGAGGTAAGTCTAAGTACCATTTATTTTTAATTCAATACTAGTAGGTATTTCGACGCCATTAAGACAAACTATGGTATGTGTTAAACTATTGTATGTGCATTTTTTATTGAAATAGTTTCATTATGCAATATTCAATATTCAAACTTATAGCTTAAAGTTTGAATATATTGATTGATAATATGTATATTTCTTTGTCATTATAATACTAGTTTTATAAGCACAACATTTGTTTTTGCTCTCCTGAAAAAACATGAAATTACACTTACAATAGTTCGTCTTAATGGCGTCGATTTGTACACATAATTTTCATTGTTAAAGAACTTATTATGATAATGTTCAAAGTAGCCTAAATTTTGTGTATTTCTAAAAATAAATATCAGTGCTATTAATTTGCGATCAATTTAGCAAAATTTTGAAAAATGTTCTAAGTAGCTAGCCCCAGTTTACTGTACCTACCTACTTGTACAATAGTAAATTAATAATAATATTAGTTATAATATAATAAATAATTTATTATTTTATAAACTAAAGTATCGTTTTTCATAAAGTTATTAAAACCAATGTAAATATTTAAAAAAGGCATGGTCAATGTGTATACAAAAGTACTAAAAAAACAAGATACTTAGTAGAAAATCAATATTAAAGTGACCTATAAATATATTTTTTGATCAATTTTCTATCGCCCCTCCTGCAAAATGAAAAAAATTTTTTATTGTACCTTCCCATTTATGTAGGTATTTGGTTTTTAATCTAGTGACACTAATACATTTTCTTATTTATTTATCTCCGTCCTAGGTATACTGCAGAGGAAGCTTTAGCCATAATTGAAGAAATGGGACTGGCTGAGGATGACGATTTGGTCAATGCAGAAATAACCATTACCCCACCACTCGATGTCAATGACAATAGCAATGGGGATTCGGATAATGAAGAGCAACTTGATGGAGATCCTAGTAATCTGAAGAGAACTCAACTTCTTGCACCAGCAGTTCTGCAAATCAAAACAAAGAACACGG
>JAYRBW010037626.1:0-11832 GCA_036023295.1 Invenusta paracnida | reverse complement strand
TTTGAAGTGTTCAACAAAATGAGTAACTCAACCGAAAGGCCAATTATTTTAAATTTCAACGGTTCCTTTCAAAATTGATCATTTGGAATACCAAATTAACTAATTAACACGCGAAAAAAATATATCGGCCAATACAGAGCAAATATCTAATTAACTGTGTATTTTTTAGTGTTTGTTTGTTTGTATATGTAATTTTTTTGTTACTATATGTTTTAATGTGTATTATTAAATTTTGCGGTCATATATTCAGATATTATTGACCGGAAAAAATAATAATCCTAAACAATAATGAAAAATATTTTATAATCTGGTTTTAAATATTGACTGGAAACATCACAGTTAGAATACAATTCGCATGATTATAATAGAGTACCTTTATCTGTTTTGATATATTGATTATAATTATGAAAATAACTATATATTTTGTCTAAACCTTAAGTATATAATTACAAAATAGTTGATATAATTATAAATTTGCTTAGCAATATTCCCCTCAAACTCCCTAATTGTTTTCACACAGTCCTCTTAAAACTATCCCAATTGTCGTTGAAAATAACCGGACGATATCTTGTATATGAATATAGTAATAATGAAAAAAATCTTTTATAATTGCCATATAAAATATTTTATTTATTCATGTTTACTTACAACGTTAAATAAAAAATAAAAAATGTTTAAATGATTAAGAAAGAAAAACATACACATGCATTATAAGAAATAAAATCTAACGAAATGGACTACAAGTCTAAGAGCTTAATTTTGTTTCTTTTACCACACTATTTTAGACAAAAAGATAAAATTGTACTATACTGCTTAAAACCTAGACACTTTTATTAAAGATATAATCAATGTACATATAAATTTATATGCATATAAATGTTGTGCAGCTTCTACAAAGATAGCTAAGTGCGCTTCTATTTACGTAATTTTGTGCCATCACCTGAAAAATTAAAGTAAAGAAACAATAAAAAAATTAGGTGGAGCATATTCTATTAAGTGTTATAAACATAGAAAAAATTATTTTAAAATAAGTTATATTATTTTTCAACCTAGCAATAATTGGGACCTGGTATGCAAATACTGGAGAAGCGAGGACAGGAACTGACCGCCCCACCTTACCATGTTATTGGCTCAATATATAGAGTTCTCTATTAGACACTTTCCTAACGTGCTCAAACTTCACTTTACTTTAAATGATTTACAATAATGTTTATAATTCTCAGAGCTTATGGCATAGCTATACACGTTTTACACTTCATGTTTATGTTGTTATATCTAAAAAATCTAACATTTAAATTGCCTAAATATATAATGTATCATACCTAATTAAATGTATATTAGGACGACAACATTTTTAAATTTTTAAATAAAAAATATTTGAGATCATCCCATATGCTAAAAAATGTACTCAGAAATGTATTTAAATTTGTATGGCTACACCAACCTCCAGCTGTTGGAAGAGTATTTATTTGAGTACAATGATGTTTTACATTACAAAGTAATTTGGATCTTCTTGCTTGTTTTTCATTTATAATTTTTAAACCGATAAAATGTTTGTCTAAGATCAATTTTTAATAACATAATTTTTTAAATTACATTTAAAATTTCAAGAGAAACTATTTACCTTTACCCCGACCTTTTTGCCTACTTTTAGCGTTTGGTTGCCAGGCAATGACCATAACAAACACATACATGGCCATTATTCCCAACGCAAGGGAAGCAACGAGAAGATCTGAAATTGTGGACCACATACAATTTTAGAAGTAGTGTTAAATAAAAATAAACATTTTTAGTATTAATCTGAATAAAAATATGTAGTATATTGCAAACTATAAAAGTATAATTATTTTTAAATATATAACGAATACGTATGAGCATGGAGTAGTTAAACTAGAACTACATAGTTAAACCTAGAACTACATAGTTAAACTAGAACTATATAGTTAAACCTAGAACTAGAGTAGTTCTGTATGCAGTTTTATACTACTATTAGGCTATCCGAAAGCTTTTTCAAATTAATGTTTTAAAAACTAGCATCAGTAAAACAATTCATGAAATAAAACAGTTTTAAATATACAGACAATAAATTATATTTTACAGACAACTTACGTAAGTTAAAATTGTGTAGTTATTTTTTGTTCTTAACATAAATTTGATAGAAATATTTAACACTACTTTTAGTCTCTACCCATTTACATAACATTTATTAAAATAAAACTATTTTATATTGATGAAAATTTTGAGCGCAATCTATGTATATGAAATCAATACGAGTCAAAACGTTATGTATAATTACTCTATGCGTACGAAACCCACCTATGTATAGTAAATGGATATATGCATATTAACGAAATATATTTAAACATTTAACTTTATAGAATATTTTATAATCTTGAAAAATTGATTATAATACCCTTTTACTATTTTGATGACATAAAATATGTAACAACTCTTTCAGAATGAAAGAAAGTATGAACAAACGCATTATTGTTTCACTTTAAATATAATATGGTAGGTAACAAAATTAAGTTATGAATTTTTCAAATGTAAATGTAGCTTACGTTTTATCAAAAATAATTAGAAATATCGTGAGGCGAATATATGAAAACTGCGATTAGAAAATATATTTAATAAAAAATTAATTTGATCATCTTATAATTATTTTTTATATTTAAATAAACTGTTTATTTTTACTATAAAATATCAAACATATAATATTTTCATATCTGAATAATATACTGTACATAAAAATTTATTTTGTAATACAAATGAATTTAATAATGTACTAATAAAACTTCAATAACATGTAATTTTAAAATACTGTAAATAACTTGTAATGTATTATGTGCTTTTATCGTCCATATTATTTTAAATAGTAATCCTTAAAACTCACAAGACTTTTGAACTTGTTTGGTAGATTGCTTGACGCCTAAAAAGACAAATACTCGTGTATACCTTATGATTATTATTTTAAATTAAATTTTTTTTACATTTCATACTAAAAGAGAATAGTACCTACAAATAGACAATAGCTCATATGAATACAATTAAGCAGTTTATTTTCCTCACACAAATTCAAGCTTTTACTCACTATTTATGATGAAAACAAGTTCAAACTTTCGCTCAAATACATAAAACAAAAGTTCGGATAAAAGAGAATTTTTCTGAAATTTATTAATAGCAAAATATGTTTTAAGCAAAAGCCACTAAACTGTTGAGTTATCGTAAATACTAGTCTCGGTATTTAAAATGGCAGCATTTTTGAATGTCACATGTTTGAATGTCGGAAAAAATATAAAATTATAACAGGATTATTTTCATGTGTTATATTGTTTCAACGAAAATGTAGAATACCCGGGAATGTTTATTCTACAATTTTATCTTTTAATAAAATGTTAATAAAGATAAAATAATGTATATGTTTCAGGCAGATATTTTGAAAATAGAGTAAGAAAAGGGGTGGGGCTTACAGTAATGTAAAATGTACAGCAAAACAAAAATGGCTATATTAACAGTTCGACATTGTTTTGGTCCTAGGTTTCAAATGACTTTGGTATTTATCAATCAACTGTATCAAAAACAATTAAATATTCTATTGGCAATATTCCTGAAAGAGTAATTATGAGCATGACAAAGTAGTATGATAAGCTAGCCATCAATTAAAAATAAGTATTTGTTTAGTAAGAGCTTTTACTCTGAGCAAAAGTAATTGCTGTTTAGGCAAATGGTTACATATAAATTTTAAATAAAACAATTTCCTTAACGTTTTAATAGGCCAAAGTCTTTTCTAATTTCTTTTAATCATGTGCAATTATTCCATTTTATTCGTATGGACTAAATTTTAAGACTTACATATATAAATTGGGAAACTTGAATCCCACCTTATCAATATAACAGCATAAAATATTAGTTTGTGTTGAATTAATAATATTGAAAGATTGAGCACCAACATTCTGAACTGAATGTTAATTGCAACAGGCTAAGCTATACTTCTCATGATGAGGTCACAGTTATTTTAAATATCTATATCTTGAATAAGAGTATGGATGCTTTAGTAATGTGCTTACTTTTAACCCTGAAGGCCGCAGGTGATTTAAAATTTAAACAAACTTTAATAAACCATTGACTTAACAGCAGAATAACATGTAATAAATTATTTTAAACTGAAATAATTTCAGTTATGTATTACGATGTTAAGGATAGTTTACATTACAACACCGTTATATATATATTATGCTCTAAAGTATAGATATTGCGTTTAACAGCTCAGTGACCCAAGCACTAATGTTGTACAAAAACCCAACTCATAATATACTACTTAGTTCTTTTCATGGCTTGAAGGCTTTATACATCGAAGACGTTAGTATGAGGGAGTGAGTATAAAAAACGGTAAAAAAACAATTAGTGGTTTCACAAGACAGAGGTGCATATTATAGTAATACTTAAGAGACTTTATGCAACAAAAAATTATAAAATAAGAACTCATGCTAAACAAGCTATATTAATAATAGTCAAATTATGTTTATATACTACCTTTAAATATGGAATTACGAATTTTGATAAGTTATAAATCATAGTTCTATTAGTATGTTATCTCATAGTTCAGATAGTATAGATATGAGCTGGAACAGGCTAAAAGAGATAAAAAACGATATTTATCTTATAATAAGATTGGCACCGCACCTTTTACTGCATGTATCTCCAATTCACAAATTCGAAATTCTCCTTGTACCATCTTGATAACACGCACCCAGCGTCCGATTACCATTTTCCCGAAGTTAATCTCCATCCGATTTGCGAAGTCAGGACTTCCAAAAATTCGCTTCTCAGTAAATTTCCTTGTCGAATTGTCGACACCCACTGCTCTTGTTTCTATGTTGGCTGTTACAATGGTAAGTCCTAAATGCAGTGACGATTTGACAAGCGTTTTGAGCACAGGATTCTCATAAACTGCGTTGATACCATAGTCATATGAGAAAACTACAATCTGGACTATGGCTGTGTCAAGACCCAGATCAATTTCCATCCAAGAGATGAGGTTAGGACAGTCTTGTTTCAGGGAGTCCGTTTTGCCATCGGTAAAGCAGTACGGACAGTCAAACTGATTAACTGGGAAGCGTGGAGTCGTTTGATTTGCGATATTGTGGTCTGTAAACGAAATTTTGTGATAATTGCTTTTAAACCGAGTCCAATATTTTAATTTTATTTTGCCATGCGTGCATGTCATGACAAATACATAATTATTCCAAAAAACACACCTTAAATTCAACTTGTGTTGAAATTTTAGGTTTTAGTTTACGTATTAAAATTATTTATTTCACATGACATAAAAATAATCATGTTTTCCTTATTTTCAAAAGAGTAAATTATACATTTCATTGTTTGAGAATTTATGTGGCATTAAAAAGATGTGTATTGTTTTTTTTTAAATAACGACTCTTTATATATTTGATTTAAAGAACCATAGCGGACTCGCTACCACTTCGAACTCTTTAAGATCCCCTCTTTCAAAGGGTTAAAAAAAGCTCTAACAAATGTGTATGAAAACCCCTAGATAACTTCTCTTTGTTATTTTTTTAACGTTACATTTATATTTGAATATCTGCAATTATCCATTAAACACTGGCCAATAGTGCATTAAGAAAATATTACATATATATGTTTTATAACCAAAAACTATTTGTATTTAAATGTAATTATTTTTTTACTATACATGAATGTATTACATATAGACCTAATTAAAATTCTTTCTAATGGATATGACAAACTAGAAATGTCGTGACGGCGTTAGATTTTCCTATTTATTTTTATTTTCAATTTAAAAATATGATTTTGCAAAATAAATATTTCTCAATACTACCACACTTGCACTATGGTGTGACGCAATATAATCTTCAGATATCAATCAATGTATTATTTACAAAAGCCAAGTTAACAGTATAGAATATAAAAAATAAAAGCACTACAATATTGTAAAGCTTTATAATATTATAATATAAAACAATAGGTAAACAGCTATAATTAATTCCAATTTTTGTATGCGCCTATTTACCAACATATAAATCATTCATTTTTCCTTTGTTATGTAGCTAAGTACATGTTATACATACATAAACTTTTTGAATTTAATTTACCCAGTGATTGCTGAAGTATTAAATATGATAAAACTACATTTAATCGAATCAAAATTGAAACATTTAACACTGTCATGCCATATCTGTGTGTAATCATTTAGAAATAGATATCTTATATTTTATTACAGTTAATCTATATCTATTTAGCTAGTTGAATGGTGTCAAATTCAGTCTAATTGTAAATTTAATAAATGCTTAAAAACACACATGCCTGACATTAATCATTAAGTAGATGATATAAATTTTATTTGAGTTTATAATATTTTAACAATAAATATCATATTTGTATTTATAATTGTTTAAATTGCGTTACAAATTTAAAATCAAGGTTAACATTTCATCACGCTCATCAATGTATTATAGCGAGAAACACAAACCTCAAAAAGATCATGAAATATTGATCTTAATTTTGTATAAACATAAGCTTCTTAACAATAAGAGATAGTGTTATTGAATAAGATGGCCTATATCGTATTATATGTATACTTTATTAATAATTATTTAAAATTGATATAAACAAGGATTAGACTGAAATACTCACATAAAATAGGATTCTCCTCATAATCTAAATAACAGAAAGCATTGAAATTTAAAAAATGATATTTTTAATTAACCAATTTTTTCTGTAATTACTAGAATGTTGTATTACAATATGTTTTTTGTATAAAATAATAAATACTTCCTTACTCCATAAACCTATTTACCGTTACTCCTTCTTACAGTTAGCTAGGTACTACCGTTATCCTGGTTGAGAACACTCGTTATTAAAAATTAATAAAATTATACATTATGTATATGCTGAAATTTATTAATTATATATTATATAATGTTCTATATGTAAAGTTGAGCACACACTATAATAAAATGAGCCCAGCAAATAATTCTTCATTTCATGTCAAATCTTATTCATATATATACATGCATAAAAACAAATATTCTATTTAATATATGTATGTGTGCGGGTGTATTGTGTGTGTTATATTATCAAATATGATAAAATGAATTTTTACATGGTATGGTATGGTATGGTATATTATATTATTACAATTGCCTTGGTATTTCGGAGTAGGGATTTATGCAGATTTAAGTTTCTGAAATAATTAATAAAAATAACAAGGACGCATTTAATTGACAACGCACGCTTGAAAAACAAAACAAAAAATGAGTAATTGGCAAAAATGGTATGCTGTTTATAATGGAAGAGAATTCTATAATGTTTTTCTTATTGATTCATACTTTGTACCCTACTCTAATGTTTTTATTTCTGTAAAAGGGCTGGAGCATCAACTCACCGCCACTAACTGCGAACATTTCTAGCTCCTGAATCAGATTGATCATTCGATTTTTATCAGGAGCATCCGTCTCCCAGGCTCGATATCTAAATGTTACGCAGACCAGGTTGACCCTCAGGCGCCACCGCTTACCCCAGTCATCTGGGATGATTTGAACCCGGCTACCCGCGCTTAGTAGCTCATCGACCGCCGATACCAGAACTGTTGTCATTTGTCTTCCAGCGCATGGGGCGTTATGGTCTCCTGATCCTTTTCTCCATCCTCTTTTGCGTCGTTTCTGTCGCATTCTCTGTGGCTTTGTTTCCACACCAACGCGAATAAAGAGGTCAACTAGCTCGCGATGACAGAAAGTGCAGTGGGAGAGAAGAATCAATTGAGAGATGAGCATTGCTATGGAGCCTTGAGTTCTGTAGATAAGAACTGTCTTGGTAGAGGTGGTGTTAGTATCTCTATGATGAGCATGCATTGTCCAGGGTTTCGATTTATCCGGTATTAGCAGAGTGTGACCTTGGCATGGATATATGTATATAACAATTATATTATATTATGTATATAACTAAAGTAATATATATATATTTACATTTATAATACTAGACAAATATTAATATGTATATCACTCAGTAATGCTTAAAATTAGATAACAACACCTTGTAATTCGCTGATTAGCATGCTAGTTAATTTAGTCAATATAATTTACATATAGGTATATAAATATAAAATATAATAATATTTTACAATTAGTTACATTTTGTAGTTTAAATTACAAGTGAAAATATCTCCTTACAAAATAATGATGCTGGCAAATAGCCTACAATAAAATTTACCATAATAATTGATGTGAAACTAAAATATAAACAATTTAGAATTACCTTCAAAGTGTTGTGGAAATTTCATTTCTACAAAAATTAAAAAAGTTACACGTAGCTCATGTGCTATAGAAAGAACGGGTTTTATAATTAGAAGTGTTTTACCTTGCAAAAGTGTTGTATTAAAATCTAGATCTGAAAAATATAAAGAATGAAATGAAGACTATGCAAAATAAAATCTTCGATTTTTCACAATATATTTTGTAAAAGATATTATGCATATTTATCTATTAATGAAAATAATTAACTTTCAAAAGTAACTGATACAATTGATAAAACTGACTGAATTGGACAATTATATTAACATAATCTAAAAAACATATTTTTTTCTAAAATGCAACAATTTTATATAATCTCTGATATTTATTTTTTAATTGTTAATTTTTATAATAAAGGTAATTTAAAAAGCTTTAATGTTCATAAACATAGTTACAAGCATAGTTACTCTATGGTTACAAGTTTACTTTTTATAATGATTTTTTATTATTAATATTTATTTATTGTTTATTTCTTTTATTTATTATTATTATTACTTTTTTACAACTAACTTTACAAGCAAGTATTTTTTAACAATTAAATAGATAAGAAATTATTAGAAAGTAGATTTTCTACACAGTTGAATATATTTACAGAATAATAGACGTGATAAAAGGGGATGATACAGTTTTTTAAATTACACAGAATTTAGCTTGTTTAAATATATTATATCTTTCTAAGGATAGTTTCATAAGCATATTGTAAAGCATCTTTTCCCATTGGTCATCATTCGACAATTAATTACATCGGCTAGTTTTATAGTTAATCTATTAATACATTGCATCTGTTGATTTCAGAATGAAAATATGACATACGTATGACCCTATTACACAATTACACGACGTGCCAAAAAGAATGAGAAAATTAATAAATGTTATATTATAAATCACGTGTTCCTATTTATTTATTAATGACGAATACGTAATATTCGTAAATTTTTTGGTAAAGTAGTCTACAGAAATCTACCGGTTCAGACGTCAATCAGTGCAGTGTAGTGATTAAGATGCATGAATTAAAATTTTCGATTCCATTTTGGCACGTAGTGTATATTATTATTTATTGGACTTTATTCGGACATAATGTGCTTACTTAATTATTGGTTTTACATGTCAGTTAGTAGCATCAGTCTCAAAACATTGTTATATAAATATATATATTGTATATTCTACGATCAATCTAGACAAAATAACGACTAAAAATTTATATATGTAAAAAAAACTATATGCCTGCTTAATAAAATAAATGAATCTATAAAAAATAAATAAACCATTTATGCATCGAATAAGGAATAAGAGTAATAGACCATAGAGTAATGATTATACAAAGAGTGTTAACTCTTATCGATTTCATATACATCGCGCTGTAAATCTTCGTGAATAAAAAATCGTTTATATAAATTTGAAGTAAATGGGTAGGAAAGAGTAATAATAAATATTTTGATTAAATTAATTTAGGAACAAATATATATTATATATATATTGATACAATTTCAACATACGTAAGTTATCTATAATAAATAATTTATTGCCTGTATGTCTGAAACTGTTTTACTACACACATAATTTAATTGCTCTCAGTTTTTAAAACAATATTTTGCATATATGCTTTCATGTAGGTAAATATAGTAGTATTGAACTGTATGCAGAATCAATAAGAGTAAACACTCTTTGTATAATTACTCCATGTAATAGACATAATGGAAATGTAAACGAAAACAAGTTGGCAGTAGGTCAATATCGAACAAAGATTGGAACAATTAGGAAGAAAGAAGGCAAAAAAGAAATTTACGTGATAGAAATATCGACTCAGAATAAGTGAAACTAATTGAAATAAAAATTTACTTAAGAAGTGATGGATAATCTGGCAGACATTATAATTCAGAAATATAATTAGTCTAAGATAATCTAAGATAGTCTAAATAAGAATACTAACATATCGGGTATGGATATTATAGATAAATATAGGTATATTCGGAGATAAAGGTTGAATATTCTGACTTAAGATAAGACTTAAGATGGATAATCTGGCAGACATTATAATTCAGAAAATTAATTTGTCTAAGATAATCTAAGATAGTCTAAATAAGAATACTAACATATCGGGCATGGATATTATAGATAAATATGGGTATATTCGGAGATAAAGGTTGAATATTCTGACTTAAGATAAGACAGTCAAATATAGAATAGAAAGCAGAAAGAAAGATATTAAACTCACCCAACTTCCAACCAAACACGTCAACATGACAGAGAGTTGGTAGCGAAGATATTGGTGCATTTCTCCTTCCCAACAATCGTAGTAAAGGAGATAATACTTCCAGATCGCGACATGATGCTCCATTGATCTGTCTTCTTTGAACTTTGTACCCAAACAATTTATCCCTTTCCTTTTCACTAAATTGAGAAGCGGTCGTCAGAGTATAGGTTCCCTCTTCATGCGACTTATGGCATCGAAATGTGTAGCTCACCGCTTCTTCTCCCCTCATCGTCCAATCAGTGTAGAGAACTGCTTCGGCTAGAAGATATGGCCTTGGAAACTTTACCAATTGGGAAAAAGAGTGCTTCTGGTGACAATCTAGCTCATCTTTGATAATGAATTTTGGGTTGAGGAGACCTTAGAGAAGAAAGAGGTGAGGCGAAAACAAATGCTAAATGAGTTAAAAAAAGAACACTTCACTAAAATCCGAGAGATTCCGCTACCCCTTTCAGCATTTTTGTAACATTTTCGATTAAAAAAAACAAAAAAATATGAGCTCATTTAATTTTTCCTACAAAAGTAGTCCACAAATTTTAGAATTGGGTTCATGATTTCATTCCTCCTTTGGAGGTGATTTAAGAAATTTTTAAATCAAATTATTTATACATAGTAAGAAATTGTTAAATAATTTAAAATAATAAACAAAATACATTGTTTTAATGCATTAATTACATTGTACTCAGTTCTAAATATACCGAGCCAGAGTATGTATTTCACCATTTTGTAACCAAAAGCTGTATCAAGGCCTTTGCCCACAAAACGCGACGCGATGCTCCGCAAAAAGTTTAAATACATACTTTTCAATGAGCTTTCGCCCACCAAGCGTGACTCGTCGAAATTGGAATTGAAATATTTCTACTTTTTTGGGACGTCGCCCGACGAAATTCAATAATTTAATATAAATGGGCACCTAGAGGCATAGAATCTAGATAGTCAGATTCACTACCGGGTGAATATGACTCATGATTACTAATGAATATTTACTAAATATTTAAAATATTGTTTAAATTTAATTAGTAGAAAATTTTGTATCATTTAGTAAATTCGTCAAAAATTTGTAAAATTAATGAAGCATATTTGCTAAATATTTATAAAATGATTTAAAAATATTTCGTTAATATAATTTATAACATATTTAACAAATTTATAATTTATGTCGTAAATGTTATTGATATATAGGGGTACCCCAAAAAAATCGCCGTTTTGTCCATATTTAACAATATATATGTATACATTAATTTATTAACA